>JASAND010024801.1:0-29143 GCA_030248195.1 Trissonchulus latispiculum
TGGAGGTCGTCGAGGACCAAGATCTTTGTCTTGGTCTCCTCTTGCGAATCGAACAGTTAAAATTTAGTGAAACAGTAAATTATTCTATTTTGTACCCAGCTTGATAGTAGAAAAATAACCAAACATCAGCTTATTTGGTCAAGTTTAACGGAATCTGGACCTTGACGAGATCTTAACAGACCCAAAGGGCGTACCGCTGAAATCAGGTTTTAGCTGTCAACGAATTGCTACGTTCGAATGCAATTTTGGGCGGTTTACTTGACAGGGCGTATTAATCAGAAAAAAGAGACCTGTACCACTGAATATTCAAACACCTCGGACGTCCGGTAGTTTTTTTATCTATAACATCCCGTTGTTAAATTAAAAATATATGTAAATCTTTGGTTTTGCTGAAAAATCGTAGGTTGTTAAAAAACTGCATAAATTGAGATAAATTTCAGATTTCAAAGGTTACAAAAATTGAATTCCACAAGGGTCAGAGAAATTTGCCCTTTTGTTCAGGTGTTGAGGTTAATTTGCATTGAAATATATATATATATAGTTGCTAAATGCAATGGCAAGTTTTGACAAGCCTTCAAAAATTAAGTTTTGAATTTTAAAGGGGAGGGGGTCGAAAATGCTGTACAAGATACAAATGTCGAAATTGGATCTTGCTCAAATTCTGTGGGCCATACCGATTTGCATGCAAAATGTTCGGCCGGTGAGCTGCCTTGCGTATCCCTCAAATTGGGAGGGTTTCTTGACGATTATTACATGATCGTCTTGAGAAGGTTTAAGACGAATGAAGAATTGATTGTGCCATACAGAAAAGCTGCGTAATACTGTTTCGTTGCGGGCAAAAATTAGATAACTTGCATGCAAAATCTATTATGCATCCTGAAAATTCCTATGTACTTTTTTGTCATAATTCCTACTTTTTATTCCTACTTTTTCCTACTTTTTTGAAAAATTGTTCCTACTTTTTTCCTACTTTCCAAAAATCGTCAGTGTCCGAGGCCTGCTGTAGGGTCTAGTAGTTCTAAAGAATTTAAGAATCACAACTTTTTTGGCGCCGCAGCTGCGCCACAGCGCGGAAGCTCAGCGAAAAGTGACCATTTTTGTGGTCGTCGCCCAGGTCGAACGTTACGAGTTTGAGCTGATTTCTTTTTATATTCAGAAATTACATATATTGGAACCAACTAACGGTCCAGGTTGCGTTTCTCTATCAATTTCCTAGCGACCACAGTGGCCCGTCAAAAATGGCGAAAATTTGAAAAATGAAAATCGAAATTTCTCGCTATCTATTCAACTTTGAAAGCTCAAATTTTCCAAACAATGGTTTTCTGGCACGGAGAATCGATTTTCGCAGTCAAGCTTATTTTCTCGAAGGAAAAGTTTGACTACATTGGAGCTCGGATATATGACACTCCAAAAAAGTGTAGATAGATTATATTTGTATAATTTAATCTAGACTATAATCTAAAGTCTAGAAACTGATATATACGATTGTATATTTTTTACAGCCCGCGTATGTGTGCCGTGATGGCCGAGGTGAGCAAGGCGTTCGACTTTGGATCCGATAGTCCGAGGTTCGAGTTCCACCAGCCACAAAGCTTTGGCCAGGGCCCTTGAGCAAGGGACTAAGCACATATCGGTTCTCCGTGGGGCTCTGCCAACCCAGCTATCCATCCTAAATTGGTCGGTAAATGGGTACCACGAATGTCGGAAGGTAACAGGAGACTGTGTAGGCCAGGGCATTCGCCTTGAGGAGCTGTCCCCTCCTCCACGGTTGCAGTCATCATTCGGAGGTAGCATTCCTGGCTCAAGGGCAATGTTTTCGGGGATGAGCACTGGCTCCCCATACCCTGTAAGGGTGGGAGACTTCTCCAGGGGCAACCTTCAGCCCGCGAATATGGGTTGTTCGGCGACGCTGTGCCCATATTAATTCGTTCACAACCTAGTGCTCCTGTCTTTTAGAACCCAGCCCCATACTAAGCATTTTCACAGCACTAAGGACAGCTAATGGTTTAGTCTTTGGATCCAATCTGCAGCTCACATAGTGAGCAGTTCACATTCTTTGCCGAGATTGCGGCTCCTCTACGGTCACCAGGCATAATCAGAAAATAAAAGCATATAACAAGGACGAGATAAACACGTAAACCAGGCGACAAGACAAGAACAGTCAGGCCGCTCGTGATCAGTAAGAATGAAAATGCCTCAGAATCTTGAAATTATATTTGTAAATATTGACGTCAACAGATCAATTTGATTTCAGGCTGCAGAAATTTCCAGCTCACGCGCAACCTGAATCAAATGGGTTAAACCAAAGGCTGTGAATGCCAGGAGGAGTAAAAGCGCAATACAGATAGACCAGCTTCGATGAATCATATTGCAATGTCACCCATATTGCATTTCTTCATGCTCTATCGGAGACTTTTTATCCCTGGCTTATTTCTAGTGACTTTTTTTGCTCACTTTCACACATAAGTTGTGCATATCAAGTTTAAATTTTGAGTTGTTTCGTTCAGTTCTACGTGGCGGTATTGTGCCATCACCTGTGTGCAATTTGAATATGAGCCAGCACGAGAGTGCTGCAGCCAATTGAGGCAAATTTTCGCAGATCAACTTTTAGCTTATTTTGTTATACACCTTTAAAAACTATTAAGCAAACATTTTCGTACAGTTTCCAGCCGGAGGGGCTTGATCAGAAGCTCCTTTAAAAAAACTAGGCCCTTGGTCCTCCTGATGCAATGAAACGTTTAACAGCGGTTAACTTAAAGCTTTTTTGTTTTTTTTTTTTTTTGTTTGTTTTTTTTTTTTTTTTTTTTTTTTTTTTTTTTTTTTTTTTTTTTTTTTTTTTTTTTTTTTTTTAAAAAAAAATAGAAGCATTTCCGACCCTTAGTTCTATGAGACGAATTCATCCCTGCAACGAGAGCTTTCGATTGCTGGCATTTATGTAAGGGAGGGGGGTGGGGCCCCCCACTTTTCGGTTCCCCCTCCACTTTTCGCAGCCCCACTTTCATCCCCACCCACTTTTATGGGGGTTGCCCAGGTATCGAAAAATTAAGTTTTTGAGGTCAAATTTTCAAAAATTTTCTGAATTTTTAGCTAATTTATGGACTTATAAGTTAATTTTAAGCTTAAAAATAGCGATTTTTTTGTGTTTTTACCTAAAAAATGCTAATTTTTTGCTAAAAATTTTGGTATTTTAACCCTTGGACCCCCCCCCCCCCAACTTTTCGGAAGCCCTCCCCCCACTTTCAAAACCCTAAAAATGCCAGGATTGATGTATAATATGACATATTTTGCAAAATTTGAAAAATCGCTGTTTTGTGAAATTTGGCGTTTGAGGGTCCCGCCCGATTGGCACGCTGAGAAGTGTATATATACTGGACGCAGCTGTCAACTTAATTCTCATGCTGCAAATATATAGATCCTGCTTTGTATTGTTATTTTGTTGATTGTTCTCCTGGGTTGTACGTATTTTAGAAAGGAAGAGAGGTCATGGTTCCGCCACATCTACTGCCGCCGCCACCACCACCTCAGTGGCGCAGTTCCACTTTCGGTCCTCGTCGTCGTCGTCGCTTCCAGCTTCCATCTGGGGCCGCCACCTTCCGTCAAACCTTCCTCCTCAAGATGAAAGAAATTGCTGTTTTGTTCGGTAAGAGTCTGTCCTGGTCCTCCCTCTAGCCTTCATAATTATTCTTTATCCATTGTGTTATTCTATTTTGATAGATGTATATACGTAACAGAACCATGACGAAGTTTTCACATTCGCGAAAGAGTCAAAATTGCGACGAAAGTCAGGTTCGTTTGTTTTTTTCTGTGTAGGTCACTTTTGTAAAGGGCAGCTTTTCTGGCTATAAGATGGGTGTTCTGCACGGCCCATAGAAACCCGTGCCAGCTAACTAGCTCAGCGAAACTATACATTTTTGATAGCGTTTGGAACCGCACGACAAGTACTACAAGTTAGCAAAAAGTTTTGGTCAAAACTTCTTGTTTTGAAAATTTTCGAACATGGTTATATAGTGTCTTTTGTTTTTATGTTTTCGTGTAAGGCACGCTTGAGAAGTGTAATTTTGTGACTTTACCTGGGTTTCTCTAGGCCAATAAAGTGGGGGGCGGGAACAATTTTGTAAAAGGTTCCCATCTGAAAACACGCAGAATGACGCAAGAACGAAGGAATTCGGTTAAGGTTTGATTTTTCGTTAGCATTTTTCAATTTTCATAATCCTTTGATCTTTGCCGCTTTCCAACTTTGACAAGCTACTGCTCGCACAGTACTTGATAGAGACTTTTTCGTTTTCATTATCGAGACAGACAGACGGACTCAGGCTTCTGCTTTAACGTAGTAAAAGTCATTTTTCCAAATTTGAAAGTTGATCTTTTTGAAAAATTACCACTTCTTGACCTAAAATTTCAATATACTGGTACCGAAAAAAACTGGTGTAGATAATAGAGTTGTTGACAGGCCGAGGAAAAACCCGGCCGGCCGGCTGTGCCGCCAATCCGGCCGGCCGGTCTTCGAAAAAGGACACTACATGTACATGCACTTGATTTTATTTGTTATATATAACCAGGAAAACTTTATGCATCTTTAATGCTAAAATACGCGAAAAATAGGGCAAAAATGTTACCGGTCGGTGTCGTATACTATTTTGTCACCTATGCTAAAATTGCACCTTGGAATGTCAAAAGGACCTAAGTGAAAACTCAAAATTTGTAGTTATGGCCTTTTGAAAATTTTAACGAAGGCAAAACTCATGTATATTTTCTTGAAGCTTTGTTATTTAAATAATTTAAAGCTGTACACAATCCTAAATGTCTGGAGCTCAATCCTAACAGTTCGCTGTTCTAAACCGCTGCACATTACTATTTATATATATTATTTTTCGTATTATTTTCACTTACGTCCCTTTGGCATATGAAAATTTTCTTTTCAGTGAAATATAATGGCATTTTGACCTAACTGATTTCTAATTGTAAAATGCGGGAATACTAAACGCCACAGTTTCTGCTCAAGTTTAATGTTTCGTTCATTGCACAGGTCTTCATTTCTATGAAAATATAGTGTTTTGATATAAAAATTTTCTCGGACTTAGGATAAAATCCAATTTTGAGTTTGTACCAGCAAAAAGTTCGGTGGAGGCAGAAAGGAGTAAAAACAAATGTATTATACTCTGGCTAGCCTTACGATAGGCTCGCACCTAACGAAGGGACGCGATTCAAACAACATAAGATACAAGCAAAGTGCAAAACTGGTTAATTTTCAAAAATTGGTAAAGGCTACTAAAATGAAGTCTGCATTGCCGAAATAATTTGAATGTATGGTAGTTAGGAGTCAGTGCTCAAGAATAACAGAAACCAATTGCTAATTTACTAGAAAGCTAGGCATTTTGAACAAAAAATTACAAAATTAGAAATTTTGTGGCAAAATGACCTAACTATCATTAGGCCTATGTAAAAAATTGCATAGCTTATGTAGTAAACATAGCTGTCAAAATGACCTATGTCACTTAGACCCCTATAAAATGCCAACTATAAACATATGTGCACATAGGGCAGAATGACAAACGGCTATATCTCCCTTATTTTTGCGTGTTCAGATACGTTCTTTTGCCACAATAAACTCTACACATAAAGAAACCTATTTCTGCAAAAAAGCCATTTTGACAGTTTGGTCTAGTTAGGTCCTTTTGGCATTCCAAGACGAAATGTCACCTAAGCTAATTTTTCACCGAAAAGGCTCTCACTTTTCCAATCTCGTTATTTTTAATCGCATTGGATAAGCTCTTGCAAAGACGATTGTTTTGATATAAAATAATGTGGTAATTAAGCTAATTATAGCTGCTAATTAACACTTAAAATTAACATAGGAAATTTCAAATTTCGGGTGAAACTTACCATGTTGCATATCATTCGAAAGCTCTCAACTAGGCGGATTCAATGGGCTAACAATTAACCCAATTAGTTAAGCTAGCCGAAACTTCAGCCGAAAAATCTATTTTTTGGTAACATGGAGGTATTACGCATCGCTACGCCAACTTGTTGGTTTTATTTTTCGCCCATTCAATCCGCCTCGTCAAGAGCTATCGAATGATATACAACATGATAGGTTTCACCTAAAATTTGAAAATTTCCTATGTTAATTTTAAGTATTAATTAGCAGCTATAATTAGCGTAATTACCACATTATTTTATATCAAAAACAATCGCCTTTGCAAGAGCTATCCAATACTATTAAAAATAACGAGATTGAAAAAAAAGTAACGAGCCTTTTTGTGAAAAATTAGCAAAGGAGACATTTTAGCATAGGTGACAAAATAATATACGACACCGGCCGAGTCAAAAAACCGGCCGGGCAACACTAGTGTAGATAAGTCAAAATCCTATTGAAAAAGGGCAATCTTTGAAAACTTATAACACACGCAATATACGTCGTAGCGGCAACAGTTTCATATCGTTGGATTCGGTAAAGATGGAATTATGAAATTTCCTCCCATGCAACCTTTTTGGTCATTTTGGCACACTGCCAATTTTGGCTCTGTGCCAAGGCCCCAACGTCGGACTTTCTGCTATTTTGGCATTTCGGTTGTGTTCGACTTTTTCACAGGCTAGCAGCTAGATCGGTTTGGTTTGTTTTATTTGAATATTTCGGACTAGGCACAGAATGTAACGATGGGGTGTTTTTAATTTCGCTCTGTAGCTTTTCAGGAGATGGGCCCAAACTTTGCATTTTTCCACCTGTTTGACGAAAAGTTTCGAAGTCCCACTTTGACAGAAATGGCCTAAAAGTCACTAATAATGACGTTTTTCGGCCTTGGGGTGGTAGCCAATATAGTAAATCGGGGTCGCTGAAAACGGTGAGCATACTGCCGGCGTCGGTGGATTTGACCGACCTGCTGCAGCTTTGGGGGTCGGGGGTCCGGTGGGGTTCAAAATGAAAGTCTTCCAAAGTGGTCAAGTTTGGAATCAACTAAAACCCCTTGGCGAGGCGAACAATTTTTGTCAATGTACCACCCACAAAAGTGTCTCCATCGGCCTGTGGATGGGTGCCCCACCCACTGGGGTATTTTTTAGGGATTTTCCCGCGGGTGGGAGAGGGAGATTTTTTGCAAAAATGAGCCAAAAATGGTATTTTTGGCGTATGTTGCATGGTGTAACACAAAAGGTTCTCAAAAAGGCCAGGTTTTAAGGTATAAAAGCCTTTTTTATGAATACTTTTTTGAATATTTGAGCATTTTTGAAAAAAAAAAAATGTAGATCTCGTGGGGAAGCCCGAAACGGGGGGGGTGGGGGGGGGGGCGATTTCCGGAGGGGGGAGGCATTTTCGGGGTGAGGGAAGGTCAATTTCGGGGTCGTAAGAAATACCCTGCCCCCAGTAGGTTGGGTGGGGATCAAATGAAAGTCTTCCAAAGTGGTCAAGTTTGGTATAAGATGAAAGCGCTTGGCGATACGAACAACTTTTGTCATTGTACCACCCACAAATAGTGTCTCCATCGGCCTGTGGGTGGGTGCCCCACCCCCACTGGGTCCGGTGGGGCTCAAAAATGAAAGTCAGCAAAAGTGGTCAAGTTTGGTATATATAAAATGAAAGCGCTTTGCGAGACGAACGTCTTTTGTCATTGTACCACCCATAACAAAGTGATTGCCGCGATGCTAGGAGCGGTGGCTAGAATTCAGTGGTACTTGTATTTATATTTCACACTTCTGCCCTGCCTATTGCATTGTTCAAGCTCCTTATCTGAATTTGCGCACTGCTGGTCAAATCAAAAGAGGACTAGTCTTAAACATGCTTAATATGGGGGCTAGGTTCAAAAAAGGAAGAGGACTTGGTTGTTAATTAAAATGGGCACAGCTTCGCCGAGCAACCCATATTCTCGGGCTTTCACGTTTCGCCATGGCGATTCCCATAATATATCGAATGCGATTAACGTCAGTCAATAATAACAGTCCGAGCAGTTAAGCAGTCGCTACAAGTTGCTTGCATAGAAAGTTAGATTAGGTATATATATACGTTAGTAATTTGGTTGAGCTAGATTACCTCAAGCAACGAGAATAAAACCAAGGCTATGATTGTAAAGCTAGCGGTTCAATAGAAATAGAAGATCGTCGGAGAGAGTCCTGAAATTATATATAGACTTCTTATAAATGGTTAAAATGCACAGTAAATATTAATAGTTTATCGAAAGAAATGTTTGCATCCATTAAAACTCGTTTACCAGAGTTGTATACTATGTATGAACCGTAACTAAATCTGAACACTGGTGTGTAATAATACGTATATATATGACTTTTTCAGTCCGCGAATATGGGTTGCTCGACGAAGCTCATATTAATTCTCCCACTACCTAGCCCCCATATTAAGCATTTTTAAGATAATGCTGATAATGAAAATGAAAACTTATATCAAGTACTGCGAGCAGTAGCTTACTAGCTTGTCAAAGTTGGAAAGCGGCAAAGATTAAAGGATTATGAAAATCCAAAAATGCTAATAATAAAATTCAAACCTTAACAGATTTTCTTTGTTCTTACGTCATTCTGCGTGTTTTCTGATGGGAAAATTTTCCTGAATGAAATTGGATTAATGGTATTAGTAGATTCCCTATTCGGCGCACAGAGCTGGTTTCGACTATTTTAGTCGCCCAGTAGATTCCCTATCCGACGCACAAAGCTGTTGGTTTCGATCCTTGCACTTCAGAGAAGCGGCATTTTTTTCAGTCTTCATTTCACTTCAGCAGATATATGCCTACTCAATTATAGACCACGCACGCACTGTGTATGTGTCGTCTAAGTCATCTTCTGAATACCAATTTCCCTCTCCTGACACCTTTCCCTATTTTACCTGTTGGTTGCCCGTTAAGGGCAATTTCCCCCTATTACGAATAATACGAATGTATATAACATATAATTCTGTTTTATACAATTTTGCGATGACCTGTATACATGTACGCTGCCAAGACTCTATAAAAGGAAGAGTGAGACACTCGACCCTTTCTAATGTTTTACGCTTGCAATATGGTCGGCACATTAAAGTCGAAATCGTGGGAGGGGGGTACCCTTACCGTTGTTAAAATCAACCATCATTGAAGAGCTAAACGCTTTTACAAACTTGTACGTGCAATTGGGACCTTGAGATCTTGAGGGGGGGGGATCCGTTTACACGTAAGTTCGACATATGGTAGGCGATTAGCCAATCAGATGCGTTTTATTTCAAACGCATATAAACATATGGTTAACAACGGTAAGTGGTACCCCCCCCGAGATTTCGACCTTCATCATATCGCAAGTTTAAAAGTTAGGAACGGTCGAGTGTCTCACTCTTCCTTTTATAGACTTTATGTTGCTCAATTTTAGCTCTCCGTTGTCTTAACTGCTTCTATTTTCTGGACGACTCGGCCTCTTCGTCTCTGTGACTTCTCCTCCATTCCATTCAGACAGCGTGCCTGAACGCCTGTCAGTGATGACCAAATCCTTTTTTTTGGATTTTCACTTGTTTCACTGCCTTTTATTGCTTTTTATCACAGGTTTTTCACGGCTACAATTTTGTTATCATCACATTTTGTTGTCACGAGCTTAGTATCAGAACTGTTATATATAAATGTAAAAGCCAGCTGAAACAACATAGTTATATACTGAAAGACCCACCGTTCTGTCGTGTAACAACATTGGAGTTGTTTAGATTCATTGTTGATCATCCTAAAAAGGGTTTCTCCTGTGATTTTCCGATTATTTCAGAATTTAGGGCTACTGATTGTTTGCTTTCACCTATCGGGCAATTGTGAATCTCATCTATATTTGATTAATATGTACTGTGGGTACTGTTTTTGCTCTTGCATACTGGTGCTTTTATGATGTGATTAAAGGGTCTGTTTTAAATTTCATTCCGCTTTATCATACCAAGAGTACATAATGATAAGAGTGTGACAAGCGTCACACTCTATGCAATGAAGGCAAAAACTATGCGATGCGAGCTAACGGCTGACCCCCCCACGAATTGACCCCCTCTCACACCGCCCCTATATGGGTACATAGTTCCAAACGGGGGTCGCTCACTCGCTTAGTATATTTTGTACATCTATGTGTTAAGCATACACGCTTGCACCCCCTCCCCAAATTGGGACCCTGTTAATTTCAGCGTATAATTATGCAAAGCAGTGAGCGACCCCCGTTTGGACCACGTACCCATATAGGGGCGGTGTGAGAGGGGGTCAATTTGTGGGGGAGGGTAAGCCATTAGCGCGCATCGCATAGTTTTTGCCTTCACTGCATAGAGTGTGACGCTTGTCACACTCTTATCATTATGTACTCTTGATCATACCAATAGAATGAGTAAATATATAGGAACATAGGAAGAGTACCACACCGTACTTGTACAAATACCTTGTGCAAAATAGCCTGTATGCTCGGCGCAGATCGGCCGAAATCTAGTAGAGGTCACGGTTACTGTTAAGCATGCGTGCATGTGTATTTGAACTAAAACGAATCGGATTGGCTAATTAGGCCGATTAGGCTTCCTACTGAAGGTATCTGCTTTCATAATCGAATTGACGATTGGTCAGTAGGGATGGGCAGCGGTGCGGTTTTACCGCGGCGGTAACCGCAGACCTGCGGTATGCGGTAAGGAAGCAAAAACCGCGCGGTTATTGCGGTTACCGCCGATTCTGATAACCGCGGGAAAACCGCTATTTTTATTAGGTTTTTCGCTTGAAAAACTCAAATTTACCTTATTTTCTATACGATTTTCTCAACAATGCAAACGTAGCCGAAATATTTTATATTTGTCCGGAATTTTTGCAAAATTCTGGCACCTCTTGCTGCTTTGCTACTGTGGCAGACTTGATATGCATACACTCGCAATTACAACATTGTTAGCATTGTCAGCGCTGAGCCGCTGAGTCTAACACAGTCTTTGCAGTCACTAACCCAGCCACAGGATTTTAATTTTACTATTTCATTTACTATTTTTATATTGTGCCCTGTCGGAAATTGTTAGTTGTAAAATGATTAAACTAAGCAAACTTTTGTAATTTATTCAGTTTAAGTTTTAAATCCATGAGAAATTTTGAAAACTTGTCCGACTAAGTTCTATGCACCATATTATGCTAATAAGTGGCCCATGGGCGTTTTTCAGGAATAGCCAACTTAGGATTTTTTGAAATCTAAAAAAGCGCCCACCCGAAAAAACGCCCATGGGCGATGTTTTGAAAATCCGCTTATAATTGCTGTATTGTTAATTTTCGATAAATTTGGTAAGTTTTTGCAGAAGAAGCTGCCTGGCAAGTGTCAGCTTCCCTCGCGGGTCTATCCAAAGAGCATAACCATCGCTTGTACAGCTTTGAAATAGCTTAACCAGTCGCTACTTTCTTCACAAACTTGTGGTTTTAATGCCCATGATCGCGAGCACTAAAAAATTCAAAAAACCACCCAATCCCCCCCCGCGAAAAAGCGCCCATGGAAGTTTTATTGGTTGGGCCACTGTTTGGCGTAATACGGTAGTTCACCGGTCAAGTCAGGTATTCTGTAAAGACCTTCATAAATTATATCGCAGTTTGATTCTTAAAAAATAGATCGGTAAATCTCTAAGAATGATTTCTTCGGAACCAGAATTTGCCACATGCGCAGAGAGAAAACATTAAAGAGCGATCCTGACGGATTTTACTTATAGTTCAGCAAGAAATAAACCCCTCTTAAATTGCAACCAAAATTTCTGATAATTTCCCAGCTCATATGTAATTATTGTTACGTTCCATTAGGAAATAAAATAAAACTGCGAGCAAGAAATAGCAAAACGGCGATCCAACGACACGAAAACTACTGCAGCCGCTGATATGTTTTTATTTTAAAAGCAGTAAACTGAACAAACGTGGAACATACAAGTTTTTAGGACGAATTAATTACTTTGACTGCGGTAACCGCGTTTTGATTTAACCGCGGTTACCGCCAAAAATAAGCGGTAAAAACCGCGGTTAACCGTGCGGTAACCGCACCAAAAAAGCGCGGTATGCGGTAACGAATATTTGCTACCGCGCCCATCCCTATTGGTCAGCATAATCTTTCGCAAAAAACTCGCCTGTAGAGTACTTTGTAGGTAATTATTCAGCTGCTGTCAAAATTTCCAAAATACGGATGAAAATTGAAAATCTCAAGATCGATTTTTTAGTTTCGAATGTCTGATTTCGGAATCAGCATTCGAGAATGACCCTGTAGGGCGAATTTTAGCGAGTCTGAGACAAATTTTTGATCTATTGTATGTTCTGGTGATTGCATCAGGTTGATCCTTCGACCGCCTTAAAATCGGCCTCCCAGATTTGCCATTATTAGCAAATAAATCAAAATTGTTTTCGATTACTGAGGAGGTGGCAAAGCAAATACTTGTTCCTTTCAGAAAAGTTTGTTTAATGCAGTTATTGTTTTGCGGATATATATAATTCATTTCGATCCATACGACGACCGATTGATTTAAAAAGGTTCCCCAGCAATTTGAGAGGGGCACCGAAGGATACAATAGGTTATTGTGATATGGCTTAGTGTTTATTAGCCGTGCTTTATCCCGATGCCACAAACTAAAGTCTGACCAAAAAATCTTGGAACCGAACTCTGAGCACATGTCCTGAGTTTATTTGAAGGTAGCCTATATAATGTATATGCTACGGGCAGATGAATGGATGCAGTGCAATGGGATTGATGGAGAAGGTTCACCGATAACGTTGCAGGATCACATTGGAAGTCATTGAGTAGCTGATCTTTTGTGAAGACGGCATCGAGGAGGAGATGTTGTGGAAGAGTTAGCGGGGAGCAGTTTGGACAATTCCAGCTGAACTGCGCAGGGCCTCGTAGAGGCTGTCGGTAAGGGATCCAGGGGTGTTTTGGGTGAGGGATAGGATACACCACCAATTCGTGCAATTGTCACATTGGATATGTTCTGGCAGAATCTCGGAGCAAACGTCACAACGGGTGTTGTCGATGGAATGAGCCATGGACGTCAGTAGTAGCAGTAGTAGTTGAGAATAGGTCCGTAGCATGGATTAGCTCTGCTACCAAAAATGTAGAGAGTCTATGGTAAAGTCCTCAGTAGTAGATATGATAGGAGTGTATGTACGTAGATTTCAATTTGTAGTATGGTTTGTGGAGATGTACGAAGCTCAATATAAAGAGCAACTACCTTGACGTAACTGTTTCTTAACAATGAAATAAAGTACTACATATAGCAGATTATATATATATGAGCAGATTATAAAGTTCTTCAGTAGAAACGTTACTATAATAGCTATATAAGTAAAATTTTAATTATATTAGCTTTAATCTCAGGTTTTCTTAAGTAGACTTTTATTCCTTTTTTTATTTTCCACAGTCTTTATAACAGAATATAGCTGCTCCCGCTACAAATGTTTGCTCTTCAAGGTTTCCGCGAAAATTTACCCAATTTCCGGAATTCCGGGGTTTCAAAATTTCCGAGTTTTAAAACTTTTCTCCAATACCCACAAGATAGGTAGCATTCGAAAGCTCTCATCGAGCTGAACAGCTTTTGTAATAGAACCAACTCTTGAAAATGCACTCAAATTCCGGAATCTGCGGAAAACGGATTTTCCGGATAAATCTGCTCCAATACCCCTCAATATATATGGGTATCATTCGAATGCTCTTGATTGATGAGTTGAGCAAAGTGTCTGATAGAGCCAACTCACAGAAATGAGCCCACTTCTTGGAATTCAAGAAAATCTTCTAAGCTGGAGTAAAATCCAGAATTTGTGAATTCCCGGAATTTGGTACATTTTTCGACATTAGTTCTATTACAAGATTGGTTCAGCTCATCAGGAGCTTTCGAATTATACCTATGTACATTGTGGGTATACTGATACAACGATTCCACAAGTAGCTCCCCACCAGTACAACCAACTTAGTTTTGGCTGGAGCGGGGATTATATGGAAAATGGCTCCATTTCGGGGTCTTTCCCATTATCCCCCCACAGCTCCGAAGAAGTACCGAAGAAGCACAATTCGACTGATTTAGTTGAAATTTGGTAGGGGTAGGTTTTCGGACTTGCTGATTTCAAAAATGCAAAAAATTTAATATTTTTAAAAATTTGAAAATTTTAAAATTTTAGTTTGGCAAGGGGGGAACCGAAAAATTTTTTGAAAAAGTTTTGCTGAAAACTTGCTTACAGGGGTTTTCTGGTGCGTTGATCACGAATCTGAAATCAGTTTTTCCATTCAGCTTTGCATTAGCTTAATATAAGCTAAAGTTTTAAGCTTAAAATGTAAGCTTATCCTGAGCTAACGAAAAGCTGAATCGAAAAAGTGATTTCAGATTCGTGATCAGCGCCCCAGAAAACCCCTGCAAGCAAGTTTTCAGCAAAATTTTTTTCGAAAAATTTTTTGGTACCCCTTGGTCCCCCCTGTCACGGTGTGATTTTTCCCTCTGGTGTGATTTTCCCCCTTGAAAATTTTCCCCCCGGAAAAACTACACCGTTGTGAATTTCCCCCCACCCCCGAAAAATTACACCGGTGTGAGTTTTCCGGGGGGAAATTTTGCACCAATGCAAGAAATACTGCTTATTTCAGTTTCTAAGTTGAATTTGGCTCATAATAGACGCAACTAATTATGCTTTGAAGAAGATGATTGGCGTAATCCGCCAAAATTCATTCATTACTTGCATTTTATAAATCTTAATATATAAGGGAAAATTTCTTAAATAAATGATAACTTCTAATCATTTTTAGGGTTCTAATTTATTGTGTTTCCATTTCTAAGTAAAAACAAATAAATTAAAACATTGGAGATTT
Source organism: Trissonchulus latispiculum (assembly GCA_030248195.1). Lineage (NCBI taxonomy): Eukaryota > Metazoa > Nematoda > Enoplea > Enoplida > Ironidae > Trissonchulus > Trissonchulus latispiculum. The sequence goes on from JASAND010024801.1 coordinate 14,767, forward strand.
TATGTCCGAGTCAGAGCTCAAATCTTTTAAGTAGGGCAAAGGTATAAAATCAGTTTAATTAAAATTTATTTTTACGTTTATTTTAGAAATTCTGTTGAATTACTTGGAGATAAAATTTTCAGTTTGAAAATGGAATTTTATTTAATTGAGAGTAATCTAAAATTTTCAGATTTACTTGAATTTTCTAAGCTTTCCCTGTAAATTTTCCCTAAGGAAAGATTTCACTATTAACCTGTGGTTGAGTTTAACTCTGCGGCTACGGCTACGTAAAGTTGTAAAAATTCCAATCATGTATGTCTTCAGTTTTTTATTTCCCACTTACGGCCTTTTAAAAAAGGGGTAGAGTAGATTTAAAATTAGCTCGATCCCTTTCGAGACAGAGTTAAAAGAGGGAAACTCAAGCAGTTAAAACTAGTTAGAAGTTAGAACAGGGAATTTAAATTTTACTGTGCTCTACTCTACCGTTTCGTGAAAATGCCCTTGGAAATAAAACACAAGATATCTAACTTAATTGAACTTAAATTCTTTATTAGCCTTTAGCATTGATGACTGCATATGAGTATATATATATATATATATATATATATATATATATATATATATATATATATATATATATATATATATATATATATATATATACATATATATATCAGTCAATTTCTGGTAGGGTCAAACTAGGCCGCGATGGGTCAAAAAATAAAATTTGCTCAAACTCTACCGGTTTGATGGTCCTATGGAATGTACCAACCAGGCAAAATATTATTGCATTTGGCTCAGCCAATTTCGAGCTATGGCGACTTAAAGTTAGGAGGCCCGACTGCGGTTTTGGAACAGGACCGGCGCTGATATTTCGGTCCATTACTCTGAACTCATTTTTTCTAGGATGATGGTTTATACACCGTTCGAAAGCTGCTTTAAAGAGCTTCTAAACAACATACATTAAATGGTGCTGCGTGCTTTAATTATGACTGTGACGTCAAAACATTGGCAGCGGCCCAGAAAACTAACATTCACAAAAATCCACATTTCGAATCATAGCAGGCGCTAAGTAAACGGGTCTCACACAGATTTTCGTCCAGTAACAGAAAGATATATTCGTAATATATGTGCACAATTTCAGCAAATTTAATGATCCCTTGCGGTGTCTGCATTAAATTGAATTCAACTGTTACATCCACTTCACACTGCATCTACCGCGTCTGATCCCTTAAAGAGAGATAAAGACAGAATAGTGGTTTGTGCTAGTTGCTGGCTTTTTGCACACATATTTAGCGGTGGCTTGTGCGTAAGTATGCTATGTTTCAGTAAATTTAATGGTCCTTTGTGCAGTGGCGCACATAAAAAATTTTTTCGGGGGGGGGGCGGACCTCAGAAAAATTTGGGGGTCTGGGGGGCGAAGCACCCAAGAAGTTGAAAAATGTTTGAAAATTGGGTTTGAAAAGCAAAACTAAGCGTAAATTAAGTAAAAATGCATTAAATTTCGCGCCGAAGGCCCGATAATTTTTGCAAATCTTAAAAAAGTTGCTATTGAAAGGTTTAAAACGCCGAAATAAGGGTAAATTAAGCAAAAATAAAGTTGATTTCGCGCCGAAGGAGCAAAAATTTTTGAAATTTTATGTCCGCGCTGGGCGCGGACAATAAATTTTTACTTTACATCTGATTTTGTGGGGGGGCGGCCCCCCCCCTTAAGTGCGCCCCTGCCTTTGTGTTGTCTGCACTAAACTTTATTCAACTTTTACAAACAGATCAGTAGGATCATGCCACAGGAAGGTGCATAGGGTCTCCAATTTAAGGCAAGTACTTCGAATAGGTGAAGGATGGTCGAATTGTGGTGGATCATTGTTCAAATTGCTGCATATATGTAACTTTGTTACGCTTAAGGAAGTATGGCGAAGTAGTATTAGTATAACAAATGTGTGTACAAATTTTGGCTAGCCCAAATTTTGACACTTTGTAAAACCCTATCGTTTGGAGTAAACCACAACAATGTATAGATTACAGTCCTCAGGAACTCGAGATTTCAAAAATTCTGAAAAATCCGGAATTCCAGGTTTCATTCACGGAAAACCTAGAATTCTTAACTTTACGCCAAATTTCGCTATCAAAATTTTGCTTCCATGACAGAGTCGAGATAGAGCCGCACATTTCTGCATTTTTCTCATTCATGCAAATGCGCACATTTTCCTTAATTTCGGGGTTTTGAAATCTCCTCCAATACCTGTATTATTCAAAAACTATTAACGCCTGGAACAACATTTGTATTTAGATTAATGCACTCAATCCCCAGAATTCACGAAAAGCGGATTGTCTGGATTTTGAACATTTTCTCCAATGCCGCACAATATGGATATCTAAAGTTCTAGTTGAGCTGAACAAATCGTTTAATAGAATCAAATCAATATCTAAAAATGCATCAAATTCCCGGAATTCACAAAACAAGGAATTATCTCTAGCTTGGGAGTTCTTCGTAAATTCCGTGGGCGTGGGCGCATTTCCTGAAGTTGGCTGCATCACAAAACTTGCTCAAATCATGAAGAGCTTTAAATTGATTGTGGGATATTGGAGTAAATGTTCAATATCCGATTTTAGCGAATTCCGGAAATTGAGCACATTCTCAAGTGTTTGGTCTAATTCGAAAGTTGTTCTAATCGTTAAGAACTTTCGAGTAATACCCGTCTTGTGGCTATGGGTATTGGAAAAAAATTTAAATCCGGAAGTTTTGAAAACCCGGAATTCTGGAAATTGGGTGCGTTTTTTGAGAAACTTGTTAAAGAGCAAAAAGGTGCAGCGGGACTTGCTACATTCGATCGTCGTAACAAAATTTTGATTGCAACGAAAATTGAACGAAAAACTAAAAATTTAAGATTTTCTGTAAAATGAAACTCGGAATTCCACATTTTTCCGGAGTTTAGAATATTTAGAATATTACTGTACTATCCTAAAGATCCTAAATATATATATATATATAATATATATAATATAATATAATATATATATAATAATATATATATATATAAACATATATATATATATACATACATACATACATACTGTGGTTTACTCCGAACGATAGTCTTTTACAAAGGGTCAAAATTTGTCACAAAATTTGTCACATTTGTTCGCCGTACTAATAATAATTACAACAAAGTTACATATATATATGCAGCAATTTGAACAATGAAAAGAAGATCCCCCTGGTTTGATGAATTTCTGAGATAATTTCTATTTCTAATTTCTAGATAACTTCTCGGATAATCCACCACGATAATTTCTAATTTCCAGATAATTTCTCGGATAATCCACCACAATTCGACCATCCTTAGCCTATATATTCGAAGTATATACTTGCCTTAAATTGGAGACCCTATGCACCTTCCTGTGGCATGATCCTAGTGATCTGTTTGTAAAAGTTGCATAAAATTTAGTGCAGACAACACAAAGGACCATTAAATTTGCTGAAATATTGCATACTTACGCACAAGCCACCGCTAAATATGTGTGCAAAAAGCCAGCAACTACCTCAAACCACTATTCTGTCTTTATCTCTATTTAAGGGATCAGACGCGGCAGATGCAGTGTGAAGTGGATGTAACAGTTGAATTCAATTTAATGCAGACACCGCAAGGGATCATTAAATTTGCTGAAATTGTGCACATATATTACGAATATATCTTTCTGTTACTGGACGAAAATCTGTGTGAGACCCGTTTACTTAGCGCCTGCTATGATTCGAAATGTGGATTTTTGTGAATGTTAGTTTTCTGGGCCGCTGCCAATGTTTTGACGTCACAGTCATAATTAAAGCACGCAGCACCATTTAATGTATGTTGTTGCTGAGCCAAATGCAATAATATTTTGCCTGGTTGGTACACTCCATAGGACCATCAAACCGGTAGAGTTTGAGCAAATTCTATTTTTTGACCCATCGCGGCTTCTATGTAGCCATGTCTGAATCACTCAGAGATCGACTGAATATATATATATATATATATATATATATATATATATATATATATATATATATATATATATATATATATATATATATATATGAAATAAACTAAAAATAAATTTCATTTGACTTTGTACCTTTTTCTGCTTAACGATTTGGTCTCGGAGATAAAAGATTCCATCATTTAATATATGTTTGTTTTTTACTTAGAAATAAAACCATAAATATTAGAAACCTAAGAAACAGAGTTGACATTTATTACAAATTTTTCTGAATTAAGACTTATAAAATGCGAGGAAAAAGGAGTTGAAGAAAACAATCATTTTAATTATAATCTTGCAAAATTTCTAATTTTTCAAGAAATTTTATAGATTATTATATATTTCAATTTAATTTTGTACCTCAGGCAAACCATAATAATTATAACGAATAATTATTTTGTCGGATTGCGCTAATCATATTCTATCTTCAAAGTGTAATTAGTTGTTTCGATTCGTGCCAAACTCAATTTATAAGCTGAAATCTGCATTATTTCTTGCATTGGTGTAATATTTCCCCCCGCAAAATTCACACCGGTGTAATTTTTCCGGGGGGAAATTTTACACCGGGGGAAAAACTGCACCGTGACACCCCCTTACCAATCTGAAATTTTAAAACTTTTAAAAATTTTTAAAAATTTTAAAATTTTTGCATTTATGAAATCAGCTGGTCCGAAAATCTACCTCCACCAAATTTCAGCTCCTACTCCATCAGTCAAATTGTGCTTCTTCGGTACTTCTTCAGAGCTGTGGGGGGCGGGATAATGGGAAAGAAAAGACCCCTATTTCGTAGTTCCTCTCCTCAATTGCTAAAGGTATTACCTATTTAAATAATCAGACGAAGCTCTTGTTTGTTACGATTAGGTTATCAGTATTGCATAAAATGTGTAAAATTGCTTTCATTAAAGGTATAGGTAGTTACATACTAGGCATGGGCATGGGTTCAAAAAATAAGACCTAAACCCGGCACTACCCGAAGCCCTCTAACGCTCGGGTACCCGGAAAACAAAATTGCTATTTCCAGGTTTATTTTGTTTGCCATTAAAATACAACAATTTTGTGGTATACTGCATGCAACCAAGAGTACATAATGATAAGAGTATGACAAGCGTCCCACTGTATGCAGTGAAGGTCAAAACTATGCTATGCGCGCTATCGGCTTAGCCCTTATCCCCACGAATTGACCGCCCCAATATGGGTACGTGGTCCAAACGGGGGTCGCTCACTGCTTTGCATAATTACACGCTGAAATTTACGATGGCCCAATTTGGGGAGGGGGTTTAAGCGTGTATGTTTAACACTTTTATGTAGAAAATATGCTAAGCGAGTGAGCGACCCCCGTTTGGGACTATGTACCCATGTAGGGGCGGTGTGAGAGGGGGTCAATTCGTGGGGGGGTCAGCCGATAGCGCGCATAGCATAGTTTTGCCCTTCACTGCATAGAGTGTGACGCTTGTCACACTCTTATCATTATGTACTCTTGATGCAACTTATTAACTTATTGCAGGCCCTTAGTGACTGATGAATGACCAAAAGTTATTGGTGTACATTTGGTGGACCATTAACATATTTTTGCGATTCCTAGCGTGTCAACGAACCATCACCAAGCGAATACAGAATTCAATACAATCATAAAAATATGTACAGTTTTCGCTTTGGCTAGCGTTTGCTTTTGTATGGTTCAGTTCAGTTTAGCGCCAAAATCTTTCCTGATCAAATAGATGAGAGCTGAATTTGGAATGCTTATTTTAAGGACTGATTTCTGAAAATTCTGATATTTGGGAATTTGAGTTTTAATGTATTTTACCTGAACTAGTTGTCTTGGGATTTGGGAATGCAGTTTTGGAAGTTACTTGGGAATTGGTATCAGAAAATTCGTGTACATCACGATATAAATTTTCTGTTCTCAAAAACGGTAAGTCTCCCGAAAACCACTTGCACTGTACACCACAAACTACATAGCATAACCGCCGACATGATTTGTCCGAATATGGTATCATTTGAGATTCGATTTAATAAAAATGGACAAGCTGCGCTCTAAAGACATTTACACGAAAGAGCAAAGTAGTGTTTAAATACTTAAATTGAATAGTTAAGGAGGTTAACTTTCCCCTAAGACAGAAAAGTTGTAAGATTCCAATAAAGAGTTTCCTTCCAGTTCGAAGCAACACGTGCCCGCCCAGAATTCTAATCTCTCGAAAGCGTATCCATGCAAAGCAATAGCACGATTGGTAAGGTTTCAACCTTAAGGTAAGGTAAGGTGTCACTACAGTTTGGGAACGACTTCCAACATAAGCTTGGTTCGATTGTGCCTGGGTGGCTCAATCGGTAGAGCGTTGGCCTAGAAGGCAAAGGTTGGGTTCGATCCCCACCTCGGGCCCGAATTCTTCGGGTCGGAGGTGTTGTAGTGACATCCTTCTTTCTTTAGTTCATAATCTTGTGTTATTCAAACTCTTTGAGCGGTGGGCGGGGGTAAACTGGAAAAGACCCAAATCCAGTTTTTTTTCGGTTTTTTCGGTTTTAGCCGGATATCGGGTACCCGACTAATCGTGCCCATGCCTAGTACACACCCATTGAATATGGGCTTCCACAGCGATCACAGAAATTTGAATTCCTGTTCACCTTTAACATTTCCCAAATCCCAATGAAGGATAAGTCCACTATTGACTGCTGAACTATTGAATCCACAACTGCTGACATACAAAAGCGTTTTCAACAAAATACATACATACAGTTCAAACAAATACACAGTTTCTTTCTGGGCCAACAAAGGGTTCAGTCTTCGCAAATGGGATCTTTAGTTCTTCTCTGAACCACAACCAAGTAAGCAATAAAATAGATGGAAAAGAAAAGAACAAAAGCAGCCGTATAGAAAAATACAGAAGCCCTATGACAGTACAGATAGATCAGGAATTTCCGCCGTTTTCCGGGAATATTTCGGGCCGCCTTGACAGAGGAATATTTTCGTTTCCGACAAAATCGACATTCTTCCCCGCTCAGCTCACCCGGGGCCGCTCCGTTGAGGAATCTGGACTGATCCAGGTCTGGTTCCACTCGACCTCGAAGGTACTTGATAATGGCCAGTTTCACGAGGCCGATGAAAACGAAAAAGAAACAGAAACCCATGAAAACGTCCATGGCTAAAATAGAAATATATGGGAGGAATACAAAAAAATTTCTTGGTATTTATCAGTGTTGTAAGGCACTAATGTAGCTAAATAGAAATTTAGCGATCGGGGAATAAAAGGATGTTGTGGTAGCAACGCCATGATTCATTGTCACTTCAGTTGGGATACGAACTTTGTCTGCAATTGCACCCTCGGTAACACAGTTGGTAGCATAGTATGAGTACCAATTCGAAAGTAGTGGGTTCAAATCTTACCTAATCTTTGACATTTTGGAGCAGTCACGTAGTGTTGTTGTCCGGCAGGTTTTGTGGCTCGGCCGGCCAGTACCAGTTTTGTCGTATTTTTGGTGCACTTTGTAAACCTTTTTGCACTAAATGTAGCTATACTCTCAATCTTACAGTCCTGGGTTATGTATAACAGATAATATCACGCACCCGGCAGGCTAACAACTCTAAGTCACTGGTGACTTAAGTTACACTTTTTTTACAATGCAATTATACAAATGCATCGGCTAGCCCTGGTGACAGAGGAGGTGCATTTGAATTACCCTTGATGTAGGAAACCTTTGGCATGACAGTATTGTAGGAAAAGTAGAGGAAAGATGTGGCAATGATCACTTCGATCATGTCCGTTAGATTGCTCTCCTTTTCCAGACAAAGTGACAGCCAAGCCACCATTATAATGGCTGAGGCCGGAACGAACAGTTGGATGAAGTAGTAGCCCGCGCTCCGGGTAAACACAAAACAGCACTCTAGGCGACTGTAGGTGCCTGAAAGTAGAACCCAAAAAGATTAGACATTTTGGAATTCGGTCTAATGAAACTGTACCGAACTAATTACATTACACTTTACACTTTAAACATAGGACAGTATACCCAGTTTCTGTTGGTACGCTTTTGGTTCCACATAAAAAGGGTAGAATACAGTGTGCCGCGTTAAAAATTAAGTTAATGAGTACAAGCTGATTAAAATTAACATGAAGTTAAGCCGGATATAATATATATACTTCTTTTCTGTGGACACAAACGGTCTTAGGTGGAACTGTTTTAACATTTTCATGGAAGGGATGAGATTAAACTTTACACTATGTTTAAATTTAACTTCAGTTTTCAACTTCTTAACACTGTTCCCGAACTGGAAAAGCAATCTTTTCTACCAGTCGTTAAACTGATATTTCTCTGTTTCGTGATGATTCTGTTGATCTTGAAATCCGGTAGTTCCAAGTCTTCACGGATTTGAACCGGATTATCCACATCTCGTCGCCAGTAGTACATAATTTCGTCTGTACTGGAACCGTCTGAAAAACGATTTGAGGTTAAATTATACTTAACTAATTAGTTTAATTAATTAAACTAATTACATAAACTGGAAATATCATTAATGAATTAAAGCTTCCTATCGGTAGCATTGCCCGTTGAGTCTATGCCAAATCATAACCAATTATTTGGTTGTTTGGTGTTGCTAGAACCAAAATCTAAATTTAATAATGATGGAAATGCAATATTTTGGAAAAGATTAATTTGTTGTAAAATGTGTAAAGCTTACAACTTTCAATGGATAATCTACATCTCTGTTCGTCGAAAGGATATAGACTGAGATCCATAGGGCATTCCGCGGTCACACTGATTCTAAACAAACAGTAAGCTAAGCAATGTATTTTAAATTTCATTAAATTTTAATTTAAATTTTACTGTATTTTAAATCAATATTGTTGCATACTACACCAAACTGATTGCATTTTATTTAGTAACTATTAATTTTAGTTTTATTTCAATTTATTTTATCTGCAATGGCAAAGAAAAGCGTCCAGGTCGAGAATCAAACCACCGACTTCTAAACCGGTGGTCGGATAACCTACCATTCAGTCACACTATCGGGCAGCCTATAACACTGGTTTCAGCTTTTCCCACATAGGTGTTAATTCTTAGAATAGCTCAATCTAAATAAGTCCAATGGGATTCTGTTTTATTTTTATTCCTTACAGCTACCTCCCCCCAGTCGGTGCTCCGGCTAGGGGTAGTGCCAGCTTAGAACGCATGCATTTTTATGGGAAGGGGGGTTGCTGACACTGAATAATTGCCATAGCAATTACCTGAGGTGTTCTACAAGGCTATCAGTACGTCCACTACGTCAAAGAGATTAACCTCTTAGTCTAGACTAGGCTCCAACTATCGATTAGGTGACCTGCAAAATTTGATTCGACCCCGCTAAGCTACAAACAATATCCCGACCTCTGGACAGCTTTCTTCACATCTTTCAATCCTGATTTCAACCTTAGTCGTCAACTCCTCTGTTGTATAGTACATATGTATGTACAGGATGTACATACATAATATGTACCTTTGACTGAAGAGTACATGACCGCTGGAGTTGAGTCTCACCAGGGACCGGTGAGTGATGGACTTTGGATCCGGATGTTTTGAGGCATAGGCGTTGGGGAAAAAGGTGTCCGGAGTCCACATGCTTTCCAGAAGACTCTCATGAAGATTCAGGGTGGTACGGTTGTTGTAATCCGCCGGCGAAAAGGCCAGTCGATCCTCGTACCAGTGCTCTCGAAAATACAGTTCCAGTTTGTAGTCCTGAAATTGAATAAATACAATAAATTAGTGGTGATGAATAATTAATTAATGATTGATTGATAAAGTACATATTTAAATCCTACGCTTTTGTTACATTATTAAGTACGATTTTTTGCTGAGAAATAGCAATTTATAAGGTTAGAAAACCAAAACTGTTGGGACAAATACTAATCGACTAAAGAAAGAATTGACAGTAGAATTCATGGTGTAAACTGTATATTTACTATTTGAATAAAATTGATGTTAAAGTAGAGTCTACAATTAACCATTTAATATTACAGATTAATTAATAATAGCAGTATTAGTAATAGTGTTATTGGAGAGGCATTGAAAGTTGATGAATACCATAGTTTGTTCATTAATGGAACGCAAGCTTCCCACGTACATGGTTATGTCAACTTCGGTAGGTTTTTCTAAAATGGCAAAAATTTCTCATGGCTTGAAACAAATATTGATAGTTAGCTTAGCTCTTAATGGTAGGTTAAAATTATCATTGAAAGATGTGAAGAAAAGTGTCCAGTGCGTGGATCGAACCGCCGAGCTTCTGATTTGCGAGTCGGACAGCCTAGCACCCCCGTCACATTTCAGTTTCAAGGGCGTCATAAGTGGGGATCCCTCCCCCAAATGGACATGTCCCGATCCCACCCTCCACATTTTGGAGGCTGACCCCGCCCCAAATGGCTAACCCTAAACCCTTCCCACCCAAATTCGCTAGAGCCCACCCTCGAAATTTTCTAAATTTTGCCTCAAAATTAGTAAAATTTTTAACTGTTTTGCAGAAATGGCAATTTCCTGAACAAACATTTCAACATGTTGTAACAGTGCTTATTTTTTAGTTTTTTAAGCAAAATTCTTAATTTTTGACGAAAAATTGTTCCCCTCTCCCTCCAATCGATTTTTCCGTACTCCACCCCACCTGAGACCGGCTGACCCTAATTTCGAACCCCAACCCCAACTTACCCCCAACTTTTTCTGAAGGTACACCTCACCTATGACGTGCGTTGAAGTTGATAAAAACTTATGTGCCTAGATTTCTTCACTATCAAAGAAATATTATCCAAGTCAGCAAACAGCCAAACATTACAGAGTCCAAAATTGTCTTCATCTGTAGGTGCCTACCTCCAAACTGTGGTCGCACTCGCCGGTTGTACTGTTGTCTTGTCATATAGTCAAGGAGGGTGTCAATTTCGCTAGAACACAAAATAGTTTCAAATTCAATTTAAATTCAATTCAGTTCACATTTACTGTCAGCCAACAAAATTCAAGAATTTAAACAGAATGGATTAATAGAATTGATTTCTTACTCTGGATCATGAACGGGCGGTATTTCGGTCGGAATCTCGTCATTACATGATAACATTGGTAAATACATAAAGACTCCCACAATCTTATAAAGAACCATATTGTTGAAGAAACGATGCTTGCGCAATAAAATCCCTAAATGTTCAGAGCAAACTCGAGCACATAGAAAAAGTCGCAAAAATAATTATTATGTTTATTATATCAATAATATATAGGTACTACTGCTAATATGTACACAATATAGTTATATGACATGTTTAAACTTTGAAGAGTAAGCTGCCAGACGCCCAGACACTTACCTACAGTTTTGCAAAATTTGCAATTTGTTTGTATTTATTTCAATTCTCCCTTAAACAATCCCGAATATAGTCGGAAAAATTGTTTCACAATACTACCAAGAAGAGTCTTATTATTTTAGAAAATTCTTTAAGTATAAAACCTTCCTAAAATTCAAGGAAACTCTGCTTTCTACTCTCATGAGAGCACGAAGTTAATTACAAGCCATCGTATAATTGGGTAGACGTTTTTTTTTCAAATTTCTCTTTACTAATTTCATTTACAGTTTGTATATACGTAGTTGAAATTATTTTGTTAATTCGATCAAACCGTAGAGACAAGAACAAGCGATGTATATAACTGAGACCTAAGTTCAAAATTAAGTCCAAATTCTGAATCTCTAAAATGGTTGAGATTAAAGAGGATAATATATACTTATTAATTAATTATTAAAAATGTGTTTTAAATAAATAAATTAATTAGTCATGTTTTGAGTTGGAGCATAACTGGCTTCTTACGTAAGACCGTAAAACTTCAACCTAAGCACTGAAAACTCTTCAAATTAGTGCTTATTCGGCGCAAGAAGGATTTGAAAAAACGACAGGGTTAGTGTTGATTATCAAATTCTAAATTTCAGACACGTAACGCACGGAGGATTGAATTACACCAAGAATCTTTTTAATCCCGGGGGGGGGGGGGGGGGGGGGGAAGAATTTTTTGGAATAGGATTTATATCAATACTTGCTTGATTGCTTCGGGATAGCTAAAAGCTATAGCCAGAACACGGTTTCAATCAAATCAAGTAGTGGTCAAGGTATTATACCAAGAGTACATAATGATAAGAGTGAGACAACAGGCAGGCTCTCTGCTATCAGAGCAAAAACTATGGCTTGCGCGCTAACGGCTGACCCCTCCCACGAGTTGACCCCCTCTCACACAGTGAGTCCAAATAGGAGTCACTCACTCAGCTTAGTATATTCTCCTCTTAAACATACACGCTTAGACCTCTTCCCCAAATTGCGCCGCTGTTAATTTCAATGTGTAATTATACAAAGCAGTGAGCGATCCCCGTTTGAACCCCGTACCCATACAGGGGTGGTGTTAGAGAGGGTCAATTATGAGGGGGGTCAGCCGTCAGCGCGTATAGCATAGCTTTGGCCTTCGTTGCGTGACGCTTGTCATACTTTTACAAATTACGGTCAGAAAAGATCTAGAAAAAGTGCTAGTTGATCACTTTTTCTAATTGCTTAGAATATCCATTCATGATTAGTTACAGGAAAATTTTCATAATTTTCCCTAAATATAGTAAAATTTAGTGTGATCATTAAAAACTAAACAAGTGTAGTTAGTAACAGCAAGAGTACATAATAGAATACATTCACATTATGTACTCATGGTTATAAAGATTGTGGCATATGTATATTAAAAATATTAATTAATTAATAGCATTTCATAAATGTCAAAAACAGAACTATACAAGTAATAAACTACAGACATTTTTAGAAAATTATATTAGAATAGCTCATGGGCAGCTGCAGTTTTAGAAAATTTCAGGCAAGTCAAAACGAAGGGGATGTTAAGGTGCAAGAACATATTAATTATTCTGGTGAAATTAACACTGATTAATTCAAGAAATGCTCGATAATAATATTGCTAATTCAATTTAGACATCATTAATTGCATTTACAACAGAGAATATAAGCGCCAAAAGTGGAATACTAATTTCAGTGAATTCTGTTCTTAACTTCAATTACTCATGCAGAAAAACCTGCTAGAATAAAGTCGTTCATGTTTTTAGATGTTTCTAATAGCCAAAGCCAAAAAGCATAGGATTAATCATAAATGGAGGTAGTCATATAGGTCAATTGGAGCGGTACCTAAATATAAACTAATTAAATCTTCGTTAAATCTTAAATCTTAAAAACTTCATGATCCGAAAGAAAAATTAAAAATCAAATCAGATTAGTTAAAACCAAAATTCCTAAGGAACATAAACTTCTCAGAAAACGCCAAGGAAATGGCAATTTAATGCAATTTTAATTTTTCAGTTTTTTATTAGAGTAAAAGGCAATGCTTTGGATCCAGGAAAAGTTTTGTAGAATGCAATTTGTATAACCCTACTCTTACATTGTATTGAGGCGGATTTTTCTACTAATTGTGTGGGCTATAAGTAGATTATATCTGACAAAATATGGGCTTAATTAATATGGCTCTCCACGATTTTTGATACAATATCTGTGTAACTTCACTGAATCAAACTTAAGACTCACACTCAAAGGTACAAAGAATAAATATATATATATATACCCACCCTGGTGACACAAACAAATTAGGTAAATTTACTAAGATATTACGTAAAGCCATATCCTTCACTTCAAGCTGGGGCTGAAATTTTGCGATAAAGCAAAGGGTCCAACCCAAGGTTGAAAATAGTGTACTTGCTTTTTAAAACCATACACGCTAGCGAACAGCAAATACAGTTTTCACAGTGGAGTGCGTTTGGACTCTGATATGTATAACACAACTATCTAACCGTAAATTCCTATTAATATTCATAAATAATTTAGTCTCGGGTTAGCCCTGTCTGTTTTGCTACTCAGCAAGATTGACTTCTTATTACCTGTGGAATGAATTGAAAAAAGGGGAACATCAACCTAGGTAAGTCACAAACGTGTACCATAAAATTTGAGGATGAATTAACGTTGGTGAAACATGAATATGGAAACGACAAATACGTACAGGAGGTGGAGTTCAATCGTTTATCGTATAAGCGGTCTCTGATTTCTGACCGTGTTTGTAGTATGTATTGAAATATATGACCCAACCTCCAAAGGTACATAAGAAATTGAGACATTATTACAAGTTTATGATAGGAAGAGTGAGATACTCAGCTCTTCCTTACAGAATAAGCTCGCAAGATGTTCGGCACGGTGAAGCCGAAATCTCGGAGGTGGTACCGCTTATCATTGTTAACCATACGTTTGTATGCGTTTGAACTAAAACGAATCTGATTGGCTAAATCCTGTTATACACTCTGGAGTACACCAACAGAACACAATATCTGGTAGCAAAGGGTTCTTGTATATTGCAAGCAAAGCAC
>JASAND010024802.1:0-19080 GCA_030248195.1 Trissonchulus latispiculum
CAAGACCGGATACAGATCTTGATCGGGTCTGAAAACTTGGACACGGGTCCAACTCTGCGGAATATGGCAGTTTAGAATAGTTTCATTTCAACATTCAATGTCAGCCCACACGTCAAAGTCAGTCAGTCAGAATCAGTTAAATTTACTGACTCAAACCAGTAACAATGGAATTAACAGTGTTGATGCAATCAACGAAGTGATTAAGTGAGGTACCTGAGCTGATCGGGTGGTCACGGCTTTGGTGATTATCGGAGAGATCAGTGTCTGGGGACTTCCTGGACTGGACTGGGTCCGCGGGACTTCCCGATTCCCCTCCACTTCCGTCGATTTCGGAATCGGGATTGGAATCCTCCTCCTCCTCCTCTTCCTTCTCAGAATTAGCAGACATTAGACCATCTCTTCCCTCTGAGGACTCTGGAACAAGCTTAAACTTCAACATTATACAACGACGAAAATATCAACACAAACGCACAGACGGACATAAAAAGACATGCAAAATCAAGACAATACCATTCCATTAAAAATGAATCAGTAGAGTCCAGAAGAGACGTTATGTGCGACTGTAGCCTCAGTATCAGTTGGGAGGGAGTCCGAAAGTCAAAGGTTCGACTCCCACCCTAGCTCCGAATTGTTAGGGTCTCAGTGGTTGATATGACAATTTCATTTTTGACATTCCATCCCCTATGCAGCCTTAGCACAGTCAAATAGATAGCATCAATATCTATTGCCATGGTTAAGTACGTCTTAACCACATTCCTGGATGACTTATTTCAAACATTTAAAAAAAGGAGAGAGGGGGATTCCAAACGGAATGACAATTCTTGTCAGAGATATTCGTGAACAGCTGTTTCTAGGATTTTTAGTCCTGTAGATGATTCCTTCAAAGCCAGGCTTGCGATCTGAAATTTTAGTGGCTAAAAATTGGAACTTTGCCATCCCCTCCTTCCAAATTTCTTTACAATTCACTTCTGATGTGCAGTGATATTTATATTTACCAGTTAGGTTTCCATTAGTGGTCGTCGTGGGAGCTGAAGGGGGCAGGCGCGGGTAATCTCGAATTCCATTGGGCAATTTCTTAGGGGATTCCTCCAGATCCGCAAAAAAGTCATCCTCATGGTTCTGTGGTTCCGTGGACATGGTCAGATTGTGATGATTGCTGGGGGGACTGGCCCCGATTTCGTCGTAGGAAAATGAGACTGAACCAGAGCTGCTCTCCTGATCTCCGTTCAAGTCGCTCACGTAGGCTGGAACAACGACAACAAGAGCTCTACACTGACTTAAGGTGGTGATTCCTTTTGGGCATGTATTGTTGATAGACGGTTCAAATCAAGAAAAAATTTGATGAAACTTTCCAAAATAGCTTTTTTGGCGTTCTAACCCCCCCCCCCTCTTCAAAACTAGAGATTTCCATTCAGGGCGGTTTTTGCCAATTTCAGACAGTTAAGCAGCAGCTACATGGTTATGACTACTCTGATTCGAAAGATCTCGTTGAGTCCTACATTTTTGCTTTGTGAAGCAACTTTATAGCTATTCTCTAATGTGAGAGATATATATAGCTGGTTTTCTTATTTTGACATTTAAAACTTGTCATCTTTGCAGAAATCAAATATATAATCCACCATTTCTTGAGCTACGTAAGCCGTGAAATTAAACGAAGGGTGTCGATTTGAAGGTCTCGTCGAGGCCCATAATCCTTGGCATGATAATCTTCCAACTTCCTTACGCTGCTATCATAAAAATGTAGTTTTTGCGAAAACATGACCAAATATATTCCAGTGACTGTGGAGCATTTACTATACAAGCTAGAGGGGACGCCACTTAGTAGACGTGTTTTACGCAAAAAATGACCAAGTACCTTTTTTAGTTGCCCCGATTGCTGCGTTCTAGCTAAACTGGTCGCTTGACAAAGTTAAGAAAGTAGGCAAAATCCAGGTTGAGCATCCATTTTAGCTAATTTGTTCATAACGAAGAACGATTTCTTGATAATTAAAAACGGGTCCTCAGCTATTTGATAAAATATAATGATGAAGCCGATGCCTCACAAAAAATTTACTTTAGTCTGCAAAAAAATCTGAAAAATTAACTTATTTCGAAAAAAGCAGTAAAACAATTTTCGAAAACTAAAGTTAGTTTCATTGTATTCATTAAAAAGAAAAAATGTTGAGCTGCATTTTGATATAAAAATGACTTCTTAACTCCAAGTAATGAATGAGTAGGTTCAATGAGAGTCCTCTGTTGAAAGAGGGTTCAAAGTTGATGCCTCCAAAAGGAATCACCACCTTTGATTCACCAAGTGAACACTACGTTGCAGCTAAGAGGATATACTACAATTCCTCTTAGTGTAGGTGCATACTTCAATGGTAGGCACACAAGTAGCTAAAACTAACAAAGGTTGAAACACATTATAAATTAAGACAGGTAAAGGTGATACCGGAACTGGAATCGTAGCAGTCGGAAGGGTTGGAGTTGTGGGAGTCCTGGTGTAGATAGGAGGTGAGGGGCGGGGGAGGACTCTCGTCCGTGATGAAGTCCTCCGCGATGAAGTCGTCCGGGGAGGGTTCGTCGCAGTCCTCCTCGGAGAAGATGGCGCAGTCCGCGGCGCTGGGCTCGCTGGACTCCCCGCTGATGGAGGGACTCACGACGAGGTCCACGGAGGGATTCCGAAATCGGATCTTGGCGACTCGATCCGGGGCTGAGGGGGAGAGCGGGCTCTCCTGGAGGCGGGCGTTCGCGAGCTGGAGAGAGTGAAACCGAGACTTGGGTCCGTAGCCCCCGCTACCCGTGGACGCGTTTAGGGTGTGCGCTGAAACAAGCAAACACACATACGAGCTATGTAACAAACAATGTCCTGGGACTGGAACGCCATGGCAGAGTTGTATGTGGGCCGATTTTTCCGGCCTCGTGCCCGCGGCCCGCAACACCCCGGCCAGCGCCTCGCACACACATATGTAGTGCGGCCCACATGTACCCGCACATAAAAATACTACCTATGTATGTAAACCTGAGCACCAAGACTGGTGTATTTTAAGGTGGCGGTATCCTTTTGTGCAATGCTTTTGTGGTGGTGCTTTGAAACGCAATAACTTTCGCAATTTTGGGGATTCGAAAGAGCTTTATTACATCGTTTTAAAGCTAATAATCAATACATTCACATGGGTTAACGAACCTAGCAAAATTAGCAAAAATTGGCAAAACCTGGCAAAACTTTCTAACACACAGGCTAAACATAGACCAAATTTATTTGAACATCGATTTATCGAAACTGGAAAATCGGCCAAAAGTTCTTTTTGTGCCATTATATGAAGGACAGGGGGCCCGAAGGACATTTTCTGGATTTGGCTCAACAGGTTTTAATGCTGCAGAAAGTCCGCCAAATCTGCGGAGACACGAAATTTTGCAACTTTGCTTTGAGTTTTCTCGCAACTGGAGGCGTTTTAGCTCAGACCAAGAAAAATGACCAATAGTGCGAATTTTCATCCTGCCAAAAAATCCCGCTAATCCGAGAAATCGACGTTAAAAAGCAAACTATATAATCGCAGTTTTGCCAAAATGGTTTGTCGGCCAATTCTCTAGCCAAAAGCGACAAACTCCAGCTAATCGGCATTGATTAAATGTGCAATTAGACTGTGTATCGATTGAGTATAAATAAACCAAAATTGTCCGTAATATTTGGCAGATTTGAAAAACTGATTTCCTCATGGCCATTTTTGACCCCAAAAATGGTTTTTGGTTTATACTGTAACCACTGGAGATAGGTCAAAAGTTGTAAATGCAAAAATGTTCCTTGCGCATTGACTATGCAAGCCCGAGTTTGTTACTTATCAGATTTATTTACTCATATAACAACCCAAGGACTGATTTATATGTATATATTTTTAGAAATCGCTTGGAGCTGAGAAAGTAAATCCCAAGTTGCTAATATCCTTCGGCCAATTTCTCAGTAATAAAGCTTGAAGAGCAATTTCATAACTAACACAAGGCTTGAGCCCTCAGCTATTTGCTGGAGTGGAGATATGAGAAGAGAGGTTGTTTAAAAGTGTTTTCTTCTTTATTTGAATAAAAAAAGAAGGGTGTGGGGGGATGGGGGGGGAAAGATCTGCCCCCTCAGTCTATACAATCACTGCACAGGTGAGTATGATGCGTCTGTGGCGGAGCCGTGAAGCGGGCCGGGACCAGGCCAAATCCTCCTTAACTATCTCCCGCACACCAACTGTTAATTGGAGTGTGTAGAAATAGGCATACTTCCTTTCCTGGAGTCGTCCCCCCGTCTCCTGTAAACGGCGTTTTCAAACAGCTTTGAACGTCACTGAGTGGACCAGTTAGACCTAACTCCTTCATGCATTTGTCATCACCACTTGGCACACACAACCTACCAGTTTAGACTACGTTTGTGCCGTATTTCAGGCTCCAGACCAGGCTGCTTCATAGCAGCACTTCCTTTAGGTTACCGTTTGTTTGGTAAGTCTGCTGCATACAGTGGTTACTGCAATGATAAAAAAGCTCGCATCGAAAGCACGTGTCTCGTCTCGTTCTACGGACGTATGCTTACGACGTACAAGAGATGCAAAAATGAGAAAGAATCAAAAATGGTAAATGATGCTGCCACCTTTTCTGGGGATATCTACATGCTAAGTTTTAATAACTGAAATAATGTTTAACTCAGCCTATATATATCTTTTCAGATGAACATTGTATCTATTGACAGAGCTAGGCAAGTCTGGACAAGTCTAGAGAGCAGGACTACTGAGTGCTGGAGAGAGACAATGACACTAGAGACCTTCACGGGCCTGAATTTTCAGGCCCGGCCCGTAAAAATGTTACCTCGGCCCGGCCCGGCCCGTTTGAAAATTTTTCGACCTCGGCCCGGCCCGGGCCGGCCCGCTCCAACTTAGGCCCGGCTCGGCCCGTAAGCTCAAAAGTTAGGCCCGGGCCGGACCGGGCCCGTTTTTCCTAAAATTTTGGCCAAAATTGTTGGCAAAAAATAAAGGTTCAAATTGTACAGAATTTTATTCGTCATCGCAGATACCATTTTTAAGCGATTTCACGTAGCTCATGTTTATTTTGAGTGAGATAAAATAGTCAGCGGTTCAGTTCTAGGTTGTAGGGAAGAATTCACTACCAGTTTCTTGATTCAAAGTGCAATTAATTAAGAAGAAGGGATACTTTCCAAATATTAAATATAACGATATAAATATAAATAAATTTCAAATGCTAATGTACAAATTCGAGTTAATGATTGCGTCATATAAATGCAAATAAGCTAAGTGCATACGCCAGAACTCTGAAAGAGAAAGGAAATTAAGTATGTAAGATCGAAATAAAAAACTAACGATTATTCAAAATTTATTTTAGAAAAAATAAAATTTCCAATATAAGCTGCCAAAACTAAAAACAAGACAAAATCTTCAAATGAAAATACCAGGCCCGGCCCGAATCCCGGCCCGCTCTAGTACTCGGCCCGCACCCAAATTTTTCCTGCCTCGGCCCGGCCCGGCCCGTTTCACCTTAGGCCCGGCCGGGCCGGGCCGGGCTTACGGGCCGCCTGAGTGAAGGTCTCTAAATGACACTGTGAACATGTACAGGTGTTTCAGTGTGCTCCAGAACGGTGCAGAAGAGGAAAGCGTTGGTGAGGGATGTGTAGTCTGGTTGTTATGTGAGGAGACTACATGGGCGCCGGACTGACTAGGACTGCGCAAGGTGGAACGGAGAGGGAGAGAGAGGAGGGGTTGCCAAGGCGACACACAACACAAAAAGGGAGCAGTAAATCCATTACATAACGAGAGACGCACACAGGTAGTCAACTCCTATATCTACAGAGACATAGACCTCGTGTATCCAATCCCACACACAGACAGACCTGGGCAAATAAGGGAGGAAATAGACCTGAAATTGGATTGTCCAACTCTGTTCATAATAAATCGTTCTATTCCCTCTCTTCTTCCTGTCTCTTTCCTTCGGGGGTGCTCCTGTAGAAAGTTTGGGCATGTCAGGAGTCTAACCTGGGACCTGAGAGCCATCAGGCTGTAGAGAGGAGCGCACAACCTGTCCTTCATGTCTCGGGCGGTCTCTGTACTCTCCCGTCCCACTCCACATCTCTTCTCCTCTCCACAAGTGAACGGAGCTTCTCCGACACAGAATCCCACAAATGTCTCTGACGTCTGCATTGCATCAGCCTTCCTTGGATGCAGAGACCAAGATTTCATATTGTGGTATCTTAGGTTTGATCTGATCACGTACTGCATGTATTCTCTTGTAGAACATTATGTGTAACTACTGTCACGCTAGGTTTGAACTAATTAGTCAGTTAGCATCGTTAGTTGGATTGTACGTGCTTGACGAGTAAAGGTGCTGGAGTGGAAAAAAACAACACATAGGATGTGCTGTTTCACCGTCCAGACCTGAAACTCAGCTCCCCAGAAGGGTCAATCACCCCCTCCACCAGAAGCCGGGTTTTCCCGGTTATTTGCGACAAATCGAGGAAATCCGATTTTTCGGTTCACTCCCCTCAAACTTTTCCCCCCTGGTCATATTTGGTCTTTACTCTCTCTGGCACACACACACGTTACTGTGTACATTAAAATGGCAGCTAATTAATACGTCCCCTGAAGAGGCGAGGGGGATAGATGGCGTTGGGGTCGTACCTGGCGGAATGACTTGGAAGCAGCGTTCCCAGTAGTCTTCTCCATCAGGGGTCATAACATAGCACCGCAAGAATCTTCATCACGTTACATAACAAACAATAATTCAAAACTATACATGAAATTATCGATTATGAGACACTTCGCCACACTATTGTTCTCTTTGAGTACTTGACCCCACTTAAAAATTAGGAAAGTGTTTAACTGTAATGCTGAAAGAGGGGGCAATAGTTACAGCAATCTAAGTATTTGTTAGTGCGTTTATTATTTATTTGTTATTTTTGATTTTGGTAAAACTTTTATAAAATGTTAATAATGTAGAAATATTAATACATAAATATAAAATAAAATTTTCTCTAATTTAAATTCCAAAGTTGTCTTTATTTTATTTACAAGAAGAATGAATATGAATTACTGCATTACTATAGTGTACAAAAACCGTCCCAGATTTATCCTGCCCCCTCTGTTTCCATCTCGTTTCCAATGGAGTGTAAATCCCATTCCCTTTCGTATTTACAAAAAGAGCAATTAAAGTGTGGCGAAGTGTCCCACTACCAAATTATCTAAACTTGCATTTACTCAATTAAGGAATTAATTAATGGAAATTAATCCGATTATTGGAAAAGATTAAAAGACAGTGAAACGTTTCTGGCATACAACGAAGGCGAGTGTGCCAAACTATGTAGGAACAATGAATCATGTCTGAAACACGCTTTCTATTAAATTTAGAGAGTGCGTAAGATTCGTGCTCCATAGGTTGGCTAATTTAGTCGGTTCAAATGAGTAGCTCATTGGCCGAAGTTTTCAAATGTGTCTACACATGTAGATACTATGGACGTAAGTAAACAAGAGAAAAGGACTAGGATGAAAGCAACGACGGCGACCCTATCATCTGGCCGTCTTATGAATGAACCTTGGAGTGAGTGAGTAGTAGAGTAGAGAGAAAAGGGTCTTGTGCAAAGAGCGAAGTGGAGAGAATGGCTTCACGGGAACCCATCGCCCCGCAGGCACGCTATGCAACTTCACTCCTCGCTGGCGCTCGCTCGCTCTCTTGTCCCAAGCGACATGAAAGAATCTGACGACTCCAGGTCAGGTCTACTTTTCACTCGAACCCTCCTCCAAAATCTCAAACAGCGTACCGCATCAACTCACACTGACTGAATTAGCCAATCTTAATTAATTATGGCTTGAGGCTGCTTTTCCTGACGCATTCCTTTCTCTGCAGTGCAACCCTAATAAATATTATGATGTAATATTAGAACGGCTCAACATCCTAGAAACTTGACCAAAATTTAATTACGTTTCATGGTTATTAGAACTAGACATGACATTGCAGTCTGCTGAAGTTGAGTGCACTGCAAACTCTCGTGTTGCAAAAATGAAAAATGAATTTCTGAAAACACGGGCTGCATGCCCAGAAGACGGTTTCCTGAAAACTTCTTCTGAATAGTATGAAAAAGTAGTGGATAACCACCTGTATGAGTGCATGATGAAGGTTACCAAGGTTACCCAATAGGAGTTTGCTTTTCTTTCTCATGAAGTCAAACAGAAGCGCATAGAAACATGAAACTTCTTTGAAGAAGAATACTTCATCTCCGACTTGGACGTACCCTAATTCCCCCACTCTCTTTCCTTCTTTCTTTGTTGTAAACAAACAGCAAGTGAAGTTATGATCAACAGGAGGAGGGATTATTCGAGTAAAGGAAATTGAATTGATTCACATAGTAACACTTCCTGTAGCCTCATGGCGAAACTGGAAGAAACTGATTACTGTATTTATTTGCCTGTAAGAGCAGTCTGTTGGAGTGGCGCTCCCGACCGCTGACAGTCTCTTCTGGAAAGGTGCACCATAGACCAGTTTGCTCTGAATATTTCGAAAGGAAAGAATTAGTAGCCGCAGAGCGATCTACCCATTCACCTTATATAGGCAGGTAAACTAAAAATTAAGTGCCTGAGGTACTTATCCCTCAGCTCCGCGCTCATCCGAGATACTCCAAGGGGCGGCCGTCCTTCCGGGGATGCGTGCTACCACAGTCTTGACAATGTCCTCGGGTAACCTGCATGAGCGGTTACTCAGTGTCACCTCGATGTTTAAAGTTGCTTTCAATGAAGAAGCCTAACTGGATGGCGTACTTAAAAATTAAAAATTAATATGGAAAAGCTCAATGGTTTGAGCTCGTCCCTAAACGCTATACGCTAATTTCTAGATTTAAATACTTGACTGGAACTTGACTTGATTGGAAATTAAAATTTCTTGAAACTCAAATGTTTAAGTTTAGTTTGTGATTAGAAATAAATCTGAAATGCAATTTCATCAGTGTGTTCAATTTCTATATGTATAACTCCGTTGAGACTAAATGTGTGATTTTCCACACTTTTAAAGTTGAATATCTGGTTAAAGTAAATTGGTATATACTTTAGGGGAAATTAAAGATCCCATTCTGAAGATGTAGACCTGCAGACTAACAGCTAGTTCCTTCCTGCTATCTTAATCCTACATCTACATCCTGCGCAGTTGAGTCCTGTCGAAGTCAGAGGCAAACAAGAGAGCAAGAAATCTGAAAATCCAGAAAAGACGTCAAAGAGCAGAGGAGAAGAAAGGAGAGAAGGATCCCCTGCTGGGTTTCATTAAGAGGCTTTCTCCCAACCTAATCTCCCTCGACACGAAACCTGTCACACAAGATTCATGGATCCTCAAACTCTCACTTCTTGTCGTGCTACCCTAGTTGCAGAGGCGAAATGGGCAAAAGCCGATTTCATGATCAAAAATAGCACACAGACAGACACGACTGAACATAACACTAAAGAATTTTCGACACTTACAACAAAGGATAAACATTAAAAACGGAGTTCAGTTGCTAGATTAGAGGAGGATCTTAGCCATTCCTTCAGGTTCCTTCCTTTCCTTCCACGGTGGCCAATCGCCACGCCACCCGCTCACTCGCCGACGGGGAACGCAGTTTGAGGTCCCTTCCACGATTCTCTGCCATACCTAACTCCCTCCAAGGCTCAATGCAGATATTACATGTATAATCCTTAGTCTATTTGCATCCCAATGCTCCAGACAAGAGCACGTAATACACAATAATAAAAAATGCGTCACACTCTAGCGTGCACAACAGGTGCCCCCCCTTCCAAATCGGGTCCTATATTAACGTCACCCGAAAATTAGAACATATTCGAAACAGGGGCACGCTGACTCGCTCTGTGTATGTGCTATGAAGCTTGAAAAAACACGTAGTCTGTGCGTCGTGCGCGTAGGACCTGTTCAGCGGTTAGCGTGCGGAGGATGTGTTTAGGTGCACGCCTATGTGAAAGGTTGAAATCAGGATCTGAAAGATGTGAAGAAAAGTGTTCAGGGCGGGGATCGAACCGCCGAGCTTTGGTTTAAGAAGTAGAACGCTCTACCACTGCGCCACATCCCCGGACAGGGAGACTAGATTAGTACACTGATTTCAACCTTTCTGGGTTGCTGATATTTAACACCTAGAACACATAGAGCATAGCCCTTGCTTATGCTTTTATGTATTATGCATTCTTGGTATGGCCTCTTGATTGAACCCAATGCTTACCGCAACCTTTCCGTCCGACTGTGCAAGTTTTGATTATCGCTTATCAGGAAAGCCATTAATAACCGAATAAATAAAATACAGCTTCAAAATTTATGCTCTATATGCAATTAATGGTGTGTCTGTTGTGAGGACTCACCAGTGGACAAGGGACGACTGTTGGTCGGACACAATCGCGTCGGACGTGCGCAGGACATCCCATCAAGTCCCCAACGACACAACACAACACAGCGCAGCAGGACGCACTAAGGATTCCTGAAACAAGAAAATAGCCACTGCACACTGTACGAAAGAAGATGTAAGAAGGTTAGTTAAGTAAGAAGGGTTTAGAGCTGGAAAGGTCCGATACCTCTCAAAAATTAGAAATTTGGTAACAAACAAGGATTAGAGGATTTCTCTGAGCCGAGGATCAAGGGAGAGAGATAATCGAAAATGTCAGTCTAACAAAGAAATAACATAAAAATCTAACTAAAACGTGCAAAAAGGTCGCAAAATTTCGAAATATTTGCAAAATACTATAAGCCAGCTGAGGATTGGCTAAAACGATTTGAAAACTAAGAATGTGTCGGCGGGGATTTGGCAATCAATGTTGGCTTAGCTATGTACCACATGTGCTTAACCTGGTTGGCTGACTGAATGAGTAGCGGTGAGGAGGCTCCTTTCGGACGCACGATGAGTGACCTCGGACTGAGCACAGTTGGAGTCGTCTCTCTCTTAACCCATCCGCGAACCCGGGACCCTCATCCCTCCCAAAACACACGTCTTACTATTCCAGGCACAATCCTAAGAAATTAAGATATGTCTGATTAACAGATAAGTGAGACTGTCTGGGAGGAAAGTTCCTTAAGGTTCTGGCATTTTGGTGGTGTTCGATAGATTGTAACTGATTTAGTTGTTCCCACTTCCCAGAAACCGAGTTGAGCTGCAAAAGTGGTCAGTTGAGTGTTTGGTTGCGTAAGTCTACAGCTGAAGCAGATAATATATCATTCTAAAGTCAAGGTGTCCGAGTGAGAACACTATCAGGGAATGAGAAGGGAGAAAATGCGGGTGTTTGTGGCGAGTAGTGAACAGGTGGTAAATATGACAACACTCTCCTAAATGGCTCAGCTTAAATGAGTTCCCTATGAAGAGCGTGTTTCTTTCTACGGGCAGAGAATGAGGAGAGCTGAAGAAATAAGAAGGAGTTGGCTGGCTAAGCTCTTTCCATAATTGCTAATGGCTTGTGAGTGCTTGTTTGCTGTCTCTAGCTAAACCTTTTGCACTAAGGAGATACTTCTGCATGGGAGCAATTATGTTCTGACTTTTGAGTACATTATGTTTGTTACCGTAAAACTGTAGAATCAGGAATTCTATATAATTCCTTAATTTTTTCAGGAAAAGTGACTTAAATTATTCTGAAATCTTATTATTATTCAAATCCGAATATATAATTTCAGGCATATAACAAGGAACTAAGACGAGGAGATTCAGACCTTACCTTACCTTGCACAAACGTTTCTCGTTGCAAGCGAATTATAAGTAACAGAATCTGAGCCAGTCTTTTACTACATACGAAGAAAAAAAGAAAGTCGACAAGGAAGATCAAAGATTTCGAGGGAAAAGGAGGAGTGTCGTGGGAATAAAACGGAGATGGCTGTAGACGGACGGATTTGCTTTGTTGCTGGATTAGAGAGCAAAGAGGATCAAAGACAGAAAAAGGGAAAGAGAAAGCTCATAACTGAGTTAGTCTCCTAAAATTATAAACCCCTCTAATAGGTCTCTGATGGCCCGGAACGGACGGGGCTGGAAAATGACGAAGACTTTCCTGTAACGCTTTTCCCAGAGACGGAGAGAGAGAGAAAGAGGGAGTCCTCTCTTCTTTTCTGAGACACAATTCGGCATTAGGAAGACAAATAGGGCCCAAAAACTGACTCACTCAATGTTGCCTAATTCAATGGACCCAATAAGAAGGGGAAGAATGGGAAAAAGAAGCTGGACAATTTTGGAACTCAAGAGAAAAGAAATCATAAGGCGATCGCACTGAAAGGAAATCAAGAAGTTTCAGGTAAAACTCAAAGAAGAAGAAGAAGAACAAGAAGAAGAAGAAGAAGAAGAAGAAGAAGAAGAAGAAGAAGAAGAGAAATGCGTGAAGAACAGAGGCTGCCCACTTGACTGATAAAATGATGAAACGCCTACCAAAACTACAAAGTTCAGTCTAATTATAATTCTATGTAAAAATTAAAATAGTGGCTAAATAATTTCCTATGTAGAATAGACAATATAGAAAACCTTAACATAAGCTAAATTACGGGTACAAGAGCTAGAGCAACAGCAAAAGCAGCGACCGTAACCCGAAAAGGGGAGTCATAAAATCAGTGCACCACTTTTGAAGTATGGACGTCTGAAGTTGTAGAGAAACAAACAAAAGTGGTTTGAGTTGGAGAAGTCTGGAACTTGAATTTGAAGGGAGATCAGAAACGAGATTGGAAGTAAGAAATGGAAGTGGACTGATTTATGAATCTCTCTCTCTCTCTGTCTCTGGAAGGCACCACTCCTCCGGGGAGCCCCCAAATTTCCCTCACCCGCTCACAATTACTCCCACCCCACTAACTCTACCACTAAAATATGTTTTGATTATGTTTACTGATAAACCCCCTCCCCAACTTTTAAGAAGAGGGATAATTTTTCAGAAATTGTAGCTATGAAGTCAAGCGACCCCGTCTGCCTTAGGGCTCTACATACCCATTTGTTTATCTACGCTAATTCATTTCCCTTCCTTAGTGATACGGTGAAATTTATGAGAAAGTTACATAATGTTAAAACGAAAACAGATAAGCCTTTAAAATTGATTCTAATGCGTAACTAAATGGAACGGATGATTTGCAAATAAAATGAAGCAGGGAAGAAGAGTCATTTAGTAGGATGTTATAGTACATCATCACCATTTATGTAAAGCCTAACTTCAGTGCAAACACTAGAGCTGTTGGCGACAGTCAGTCACTGTATGCATCATTTATTGCGGCACCAAAAGCATCAACCAGCCGGCCAACTACACTTGCAAAAACAATAAGTTAATGTTGCAGGAATTGTCGTTCATTTGGTGAGCGCTATTTCTAATTGGAAAGCTGATGAGTGATGACTCTGCTATATATATATATGGGAAGCAGAGCAGACTGCAAAAAATTTCAACGTCCAATTCCATTCCAAGCCCAGGCGTCCGCTCTGGCCTAACATGATAGATCTGTGCTGGGTTATGTAATTAATAGACGAGGCCGGCTCGTGTTTCATTTTTCATAGAAACTGTTCTTTAAGATAATTCTCTCTACTCTACTCTACTCTACTCTACTCTACTCTAGCTCTTCGGTTGGACTATTAATCAAATGACACACATAGCAATAACTGTGAAACAAGATTGGCGGCAAACAACAGAGGGCCAACGGTTCGATTTAGATTCTATCCCAACCACAAAACTACATACTAAAATGCGAAAGGGAGCAGCAGGCAGAAAATCTGGGTCTTATCTCGATTACCCGCCACGCCCCACCACTCAATATCCTTAAAACTTGACCAAAGGAGCTAAAATTTGGTATGGATATGTTTTCGACCACACTGATTGAAAATATCGCAAATTTTTTTGATTTCGCGAAATTAGATTTTTTCGATTTCTAAATGGGACCAAGGGAAACCAAAAAATTTTTGCCTTCGATTTTGCTGAAAAGATGTACATAGGAGTTTTCGGGATCGTATGTAGAAGAGGAATCCGAAGTCCGTTTTTCGATTCAGCTTTTAGTTAACTCAGTATAAGCTAAAGATTTAAGCTTAAGACAAAAAAAAAAATCTAAACGAAAAAAAAACACCCAAATCCCCGCTCTGCGGCCGCCAAAACCCCCCTAAACGTGGGAACAGCGAAAAAAAAAAAAAAAAAGCGGCCCGGCCCCCCCCCCCCACAAACTAATAAAATCGAATTTCGCTAAATCAAATCTTGTGTGATATTTTCCCTCAGCGTAGTCGAAAAAGTACCCATGCCAAATTTTAGCCCATTTTGGTAAGTTTGAAGAATTTTGAGTGTTGGGGGGTAATCGAGATAAGACCCGAAAATCTCTCAGTTTGTTTATATAAATGCCTGGGCAGTTTGGCAACAAACGCACTTTCCATGTTTTGGGGGTTCTTGACACTCTTAGAAAGAAGCTCCAGTACAAGCTACAGAAATCACTTTTCTAGACGACGCCACTCCATACCGAAAATATCAGAGCAGTTTAGTTAATTCTCTCATGTGATTTATGGTCTAGGTAAAGTTTCCGTGTCGGGCCCAGTCCATGAGCTTAGAGTTGGGACCGGTTCCATTAGAACCGGTTGGAACCGGAACCGGAACCGGAACCGAACCGGAAGGAATTTTAGAACCGGAACCGGAACCGGAACCGGAACCGGTAGAATTTGGAACCGGCCGGTTGCACTCTTAAAAATGGACTTGAACTAATTTTTGCAGGAGTTTAAGTTTTGCAAAAGCTGGAATTTGTGGTTGCCATTCAGTGTTGCCATTCATTCATATTATCTTTTTCAAACTACTGACTGAAATTGAAACTAAAGAACTAGTTTGTACTGAAACTAAACAAATTTAGACCTGAAGGCGAAATATGTAGGATGAGACTGATAATAATTAAGAATTTCAAACTAAACGTGAAATGAAGGTACAATTATTGGCACTGAAACTGAAGCTAAAAGTCCATAGAATAAGTTTAGAGCCTAAACTGGAAACGACATAGATTCAGCTTCCACTGAAGGTGACACAAACTCACCGCTTCCCCTTTTCAGGTGATCGAGGCACGTTTCAGCTTTCGCAGAAGTCGAGGCAAAGAATTAAGAGAAATTTCAAATATTTCTTTGACTCAACATTAGTGACATTATCCCGTCTGAGTTAAGACAAAAATTGAATGTTAAACACACTTGAAAAATTAGGAACATGTATTGCAAGGGAAAATTCTACTTCCTTTATTCTGGAATTTCGTAATTTTTTGTTTTCATGCTTCTGATTTTTCAAATTGTGATAAGTAATTTTGTGTGTCTCACAAAATACAGTTGTGAAAATGTCTCTAAATTAATTTTAACGAATTTTTGAAATTTTCTGTTGTAAAATTCCAATTGTAATTGATGAAAGACGGGCACTTTCGTTCAGACGTGACCGATACGGACGCCGAATGAAAACTTTAACCAGCTTACATATCTGAATATTAACCTCATAGAAAAAATGAGAGCCCGATGGGATGTAGTCGGAAATTGAGTATATCTTCTCAAAAAATTGGTAAATGGAAGGTGGTGTTGCCAGCAAGCAAGATTGAAGCAATATTTTTTTTAAAAAGTAGCAAATTTTACAGGAGTAGAAAACTTCGAAATTTGAGTACTTAATTTCTAATTTTTAAGCAATCGGCATCTGAGACGAAAGTCATTCAAAGTTCAAGTAATGAACAGCCTGTAGAAGTAATCTGTTAGCTATTTTGTTTAATCAAGCGACTGTACATTTCTTCGTTAAATATAACTTTTATATATATGCTCTTCTTTCCAATTTGGCGTCCAGCTTTTAAATATTTTAAATGCATTTAAATTTT
The DNA here is from genome assembly GCA_030248195.1 of Trissonchulus latispiculum. Lineage (NCBI taxonomy): Eukaryota > Metazoa > Nematoda > Enoplea > Enoplida > Ironidae > Trissonchulus > Trissonchulus latispiculum. Next base: position 15,790 of record JASAND010024802.1, read on the forward strand.
TTGGAAACTATTTGCTGCTTTAGAGACACTGTACTCTTTTAAAGAAATAAAAAATTTAAGCTCCAGTATATCTCAATTCTCAGCACGTTTTACTGAAACGTTGTGCAGTTTTACAAGATTCTGTTCACAAGGCGCTGTCTGCATGTAGATGCACAGTAGAATGTCACCGTTAATTATCAAAACAATTTGCTCGACCATAATTAATTAATTTTTTTTTAAAGTTTTAATGTATGTTGTGCATATAGTAACAGCATTTGTAATGGAACAAACTCAAACTAATGCAAAAACTTTAAAATTCAAAGTAAACAAAAACCCAGTTGGTTATTTTCGCATTACCTATTCCAATTGTTTTGCAATATTGCTTTATAATTTTGATTGTATAACCCTTGCTGGGAGCCTGCATCCAATATTAAATAATGTTAAAATGTAACTACTAATTTTGTACTTGGAACCGGGAACCGGAAGCTAGAACCGGAACCGGAACCGGAACCGGTACTCTAGAACCGAAACCGGTTTTGAAAATTGGAACCGGTCCCAACTCTACATGAGCTCACTACACATCCTGACCGCGGCCCGTAAGTCATTCATTTTATCGAAACAAACAACTCTGCAACTTTCACCATTGAGCTTTCAATTCCATGCCACGTTTTTGAAGTTCTGCCGACCTTTATACACTTACGTTGTACTACAGTCATCAACTAGCAAGGTCAGCCTGAGCTGGAAGGTAACAAAGCATGACACGGAACGTGAGCACAATACCAACAGTTCGAATTCCTTCCTTGAATAGTAACATTTTTGAAAAGCAAAACCCGAATAATGTAATTTCGCACTGACTTCAGCTTACAGGCTCTAATGGAAATGCAACAGAGAGAGAGAATACAGAAAACACACTGGTAGGTCATGGTAGGCCCGGTGAGCCAGGAAGCCTTGACCGGACCAGACCAGGCTCCCATTGTGGTGCAGCCTACAACCATAATACACAGGAATAAAGTCATGGAGTACCCTTTCTGACTGCACACAGTTTTATTTACAGAAAAACATCACACGATTAACATAGTATACAACAAATGAGCAAACAACATCCAATCCCAGCAGTAAGGCTAGTCGAAGGAGTCGGAGTCCGCATTGTAGCGGACCAGGGAGGGACTGATCTGATAGGCGTCCAGGAGGCGGGAGAGGTCCGGCCCGGACTCGACCAGGACGGAGTGGAGCTCCAGGAGGCACCGCTGGAGTCCCGCCCGCCACTCACGGCACTGCCGATCCACTGCCTCAATCTGGCCCTCAAACACAACACAAACATACAGATACAATGCTTACAATAATTGCACTATATATAGGAAGTGTTAAGCCGCTAGAGGGCTTCTTTTCAGTGCACTGCGTAACGGTCTTCCACCCACAATATATATACGCGACTGTCCCCCCCCCCTTTGGTGGGGGGAGGATCGACAAGTCAGGCTAAGATTTGGGTGAATCTGATTGGCTGTTTGTTGGCCACCCCCTCCTCAAACGAGAAACCCGTTTGCGTATCATCTCCGCAAAAAGGGGACCTCTTTTCGGCTACCACCCAACACCAAACGGGGAACAGTCGCGTATTGCGGGTGGAGGACCCTTACGCAATGCCAAGAAGAGAAGCACTGTTAGTGACTTATCCTGTGTGAACGCCAACAATGTCTCTTTGACCGTCTGAGAGGAGCAGATTTACAAAAAGTCTCATGGCTCTTGCCTGGCGAGCCATCAGAGACCAATTTCCCGGGACCCTCATAAAGCATGGACTTCTTTTGCCACCGCTCCCTCCGTAAGGAAGACTCTATTTGAAAAAATATAAAAACTATATGCTTTGAAGTATCAAAATCCCTTGCTACGCCTTCCAAATCTAAAAAATGTGCTCTGCATAGCGGCGTGCTTAACCCTCTTTATGAATGACATACTATTTTATTGACTATAACATCCCCTCCCCACCAAGAGTGAAAAACTGAAACAGCGCTGTCGTTAGCAAAACCAGATAGAAAAGGATGCGAAAAAGCAGAAAGCAGAGCACTTGTAAAATTATAGATGGGAATTTTCATGATGATAGTTTACGAAGCAAATTACAGACGACGTGTCAGATTTGAATACATGTATAAGTATATATATGTTATGCCGAATATTCATAATTGCCTATTATATATAATAGGCAACAAAATTGCCGATTATATATAATAGGCAAGACGTTTTGCCGATTATTCATAATAGGCAGGAATGCTTGCCTGTTATATATAATAGGCAACATTTTTGCCGATTATGAATAATCGGCAACGAGGCCTTGCCTAATATTCAAAATGAAACTGCAATATATATATGGGTTTGAATTTGCTGACACGGTACGAACTTTTGCAAATCGGAGGTGTCAGCAAATTAGTCAAGAAAAGAGTTCTGGAGTCCGACGAAATAAAGTACATTGTGCCTGTCGAAGAATCTTTCGATGTAATTGAAGAAGCTCACCATCAAATAAATCATGGCGGTGAAAAGAAAACATACACTCAGCTAAACAGACGTTACGCTAATGTGTCAATGGAATTTGTGAAAATTTTCATTGGATTGTGTTAATCGACTTCAGCTCATTGTGCGATGGAGACTTTAAATGGATTGTGGTATATGTAGACCACTTCACAAAGTTTTGTGTTCTGAATGCTCTTCCTTCCAAACGTGGAGAGGAAGTTGCTGAAAATTAACTGAAATTTTTCTGACCTTTGGAGCACCGGTAATTCTCCATTCTGACAACGGGAGAGAATTCGTGAACAGTGTCATTATGTCACTCAAACAAATGAGGCCTGAGCTTACGCTGGTGAATGGTCGCCCGCGTCATCCTCAGTCTCAGGGAGCCGTTGAAAAACTAAATGACAGTGTAAAGGTTAAACTGGGAATATGGATGAGGGAGAATAAATCTACCAACTGGGCTTGGGGGTTAAAGTTCGTGCAATTTCAGATCAATCGCAGCGCTCATTCTACCATCAAGGTTAGTCCTTGATAAGAAGATAAGAGAACCATGGAAAAAACAAAAACAGACATTCGGAGTCGAAATATGAAATATGGAAACTAAATCAATTCAAAACAGAAACATTCACTGAAAATGTAAATTAAACTTAATTTTGCAGTTTCATTTTGAATATTAGGCAAGGCCTCGTTGCCGATTATTCATAATCGGCAAAAATGTTGCCTATTATATATAATAGGCAAGCATTCCTGCCTATTATGAATAATCGGCAAAACGTCTTGCCTATTGTATACAATCGGCACTTTTGTTGCCTATTA
>JASAND010024803.1:0-16215 GCA_030248195.1 Trissonchulus latispiculum
TAATTGTCAGTATACAAAGTGAACTGTCTATGTCGTAAGTAATGCTGAAAATGTTTACAAGACCAAACAACGGCAAGACCTTCTAATTCCACAAATTCATAGCGTTTTCTGCACCAACTAAAGATCGGCTAGCAGCCAATAGGTTTAGGCATTTCCTCTCCAGGTTGATCTTGTTCCAAAACTGTACCGAGACCCACGACACTAGCGTCTGTTGTTACAATAAAAGGTTTATCCCAATCTGGGTATGCAAGAACTGGTGCATTTACTAAAGCCTGCTTTAAAATCTTTCCCCAGGTTTTTCTTTTCTTTGCGATGAACCTTTTCGGATCGTACTGGTCCTTCATGAACGTAACGATCTCATCGAGGGACAAGGCGTTGACATCCTTGGACGGCGTTTGCTGCCAAGTTTTTGCTGCCAGTTTGCGTTTAGCTTGTAGACAGATGATGACTTGTAGCATTTTACAATTTCAAACTTATTCCAAACCTGTTTCAATTTGTAGTTTAAAGATCCTTTAAAAGTTTTAATTTCTAGTATATAATTATTTTCCATCCAAACTGCCAACTTTGGTTTCATTAATTAATCTTTTAATTTCACTCCACACCCTGCATTTCTTATACTTTTGTCATGCCCAAGTTAACTTCGATATCCGTTTTTGTCTTTTCGCAACCTAATTTGTCCTATAAAAACCTTGAATTTCTTTCTTTTTGGTTCTCCTTTGCGTCTCTTGCTAACACTGAATTTACGTCTAGTCACTAGACATACCACCTTTCTAGCAACTTCGCCATGCTACAATTATCTCTTCTGTCCCTCCCTCTTAAGTGATGATGTCAGTAATGTTTTGCATTACTCCTCTTAAGTGAGGTCATTAGTACTTAAAATTGCTTATAATCTTGACAGCTAGTGCATTTCTCCCTCTTAAGGTGGTGATTCCTTTTGGAGACATCAACTTTGAACCATTATTACTCAACCATTACTTGGAGTTAAGAAGCCATTTTTATATCAAAATGCAGCTTAACATTTGCTCTTTATAATGAATACAACGAAACTAAGTTTAGTTCTTGGAAATTGTTTTACTGCATTTTCGAAGTAATATAATCTTTCAGATTTTTTTGCAGACGAAGTAACTTTTCGTGACATCGGCCACATCATTCGATTCACACTATCAACAGGCCTGGGATCTTTTTTTTGAAACCGCTCTTTTTCGTTATAAAGAAATTAGCTGAAATGTATGCGCAACCTGCTGACTTTTCCGCAACTTTGGCAAGCGACCACTGAAAAGCAACAATCGGGACAACTAAAAAAGGGTCCCTGGGTATTTTAGTGTAAAACACGTCCAGTAAGTGGCAACCATCTAGCTTGCATGGTAAATGCTCCACAATCGCTGGAAAAAATTTGGTCATGTTTTTGCAAAAACTACATTTTCTCTGATAGCCGCGTACGTGGTAGCAGTTAGAAGATTATAATGTCATGGATAATCGGTCTCGACGAGACCTTCAAATTGACACCCGTAGTTTAATTTTACGGCTTACGTAGCGCAAGAAATGGCGGATTATTTGATTTCTGGAAAAATGACAAGTTTTCAACGCCAAAATAGAAAAATCGACTATATCTCACGATAGCGAAAAGCTAGAAAGATACTTCTAAAAGCAAAAATATAGAGCTCAACAAGATCTTTCGAATGAATAATTGTACAGCTGACAACTGCCAACTGTCAAAAATTGACAAAAACCAAGAACTAATATGTTAAATTTTTAAGCAGGGATGCGTGGGAGGGTGTTAGAATGCTAAAAGAACTTATTTCAGAATGTTTCATCTAATTTCATCTTGATTTGAACCGTCAATCAACAATATGTGCCCAAAAGGAATCACCTCCTTAAGGGGGGGTCCATTTTTGGTCAATTTTTCGACCATCTCCGATTTCGCTCATTTTCACATATAATGGTCTTTGAGTGGAATATTTTAACGAGTTTTCAAATTAAACTCGTATCTCTTACGGTTTTTGAGTTATTTCACCTCAAAGTCGTGGTCCGCATGTGTTAAGGTGGTGATTCCTTTTGGGCACATATTGTTGGTTGGCGGTGTAAATAATGATGAAATTTGACGAAACTTTCCGAAATAAGTTCTTTTAGCGTACTAACACCCTCCGCGCAATCCCGATTCAAAAATTCGAGATTTCCGGTCAGAGTGGTTTTTCAATATTTCTGAACGTTTGGCAGCTGCTGTACAGTTATGGCTATTTTCATTCGAAAGAACTCATTGAGCTTTACATTTTTGCTTTTTAGAGCAAGTTTCTAGCTCTTCCCTACCGTGAGATATAGCCGATTTTCTTGTTTTGGCGTCGACAACTTGTCATTTTTGCAGAAATCAAATAATCCAACATTTCTTTAACTACGCAAGCCGTAAAATCAAACTAAGGGCGTCGATCTGAAAGTCTCACAGGGACAAATTATCCGACGCATGTTCGTCTTCCAACTGCTATCCTGTAGGCTGCTATCGTAAAAAATGTCGATTTTGCAAAAACACGACCAATTTTTTCCAAAGATTGTGGAGCATTCACCATGCAAGCTGGAGGGCTGCTACTGAGCAGATGTGTTCTGCACAAATTTACCCAGGGACGGTTTTTTAGTTGCCCCGATTGCTGCTTTCTAGCAAAAGTAATCGCTTGACAAATTTGGAAAAAGTAGGCAAAATACAGGTAACGCACGCACACACTTCAGCTTATTTCTGTACAACGAAGAACGATTTCACAATAAACAAAAAATCGTCCCCAGCTATTTGATGGAGGTATCGAATGATCTAACCGATGTCTCGCGAAAAAATTTATTTCAGTCTGCAAAAATTCTGGAATATTATACTTCTTCTAAAATGTGTTAAAAATATTTTATAAAAGCAACATTAGTTTCGTGGCATGCATTAAAAAGGGAAAATGTCAAGCTACATTTTGATATAAAAATGGCTTCGTAACTCCAAGTAATGAATAAGTAATAATGGTGCAAACTTTATGTGTCCGAAGGGAATCACCACCAGACATGTGCAGGAGGGGAAGTTCTGGGGGGGGGTGAAGGGCGGCCGACGGCCGCCGAAAAACCGGATTTTTCCGGTTTTTTACCGGAAAAATCCGGATTCTGGGGTGGGTGAGGGACCCCTCTGGGGGGGGTGAGCTCAGGTCTGGGGGGGGGGGTGAAACCCCCCCCCCAAGCACACGTATGATCACCACCTTAAACATAGGAAACAGAAAAAGTGGTGATTTTATTCTTGCGCCAAAAAGATCTCTCGACAAACTGTTGTAATCCTGCATAATTTTATATTTATAATGTAGCTATAATCATAAACTGCGGTACGCTGGAAGTAGAATTTTGATTTAGGCTCCTAAAATTTTTAAAAAATTTTTTATTTATCGAAAACATTGGAAAATCGTCAAAATTCAACGTTTTTTGCAGCTGAAAAGTGGGGTCTTCGGAAAGAATTGCAAATTACTCTAATTCAGAGGCCTAAATAAAAATTCTAACTCCAGGGTTCCGTGGTACTTGAATTGGCGGTTCCACTGATACCAATGGTTTCATTGTATGTTTTACCAGTTTCGGGATCTTTTTGGCGCAAATGGGCATTTTTAGCAAAATTTTTAAAATTTCGGTTTTTTCGAATACTTGGCTAAATTCCGACAACAGTATGGTCATAAATTGCCTATTTTCTATTATGTATTCATATCTTCGGATCTATTTGCAGCATGAATTATGCTGATAGCTGCGTAAAGTACTTCTCAGCGTGCCAAACGGGACCCTCGAACCCCGAATTTCACAAAACAGCGATTTTTAAAATTTTTCAAAATATGGCATATTATACATCAATCGAAAGCTCTTATTGCAGGGAGGAATTCTTCTCATAGAACTATGGGCCGGAAATGCTTCTATTTTAAGTTAACCGCTGTTAAATGTTTCATTACATCAGGAGGACAAGGGCCTTGTTTCTCCGAGGAAATTCTTTAGAGAAGCTTCTGATCAAGCCCATCCGGCTGGAAACTGTACGAAAACGCTTTTCTTAATAGTTTTTAAAGGTGTATAACAAAATAAGCTAAAAACATAGAGTTGATTTGCGAAAATTTTCCTCAGCTGGCTGCAGCACCCTTGTGCTCGCTCATATTCAAATTGCACACAGTTGATGGCTCGTAACTTACGGAGAACTGAACAAAACAACTCAAAATTTAAACTTGATATGCACGACATATGTGGCTAACGTATGTGTGAAAACGAGCGAAATCCGTCGCCTAAAAATTTTTCATGATGGACCCCCCCCCCTTAAGTGAGGTTCCTAACTACGCTATCTAAGTGAGGTTCCTAACAATCTAACTCTACGCTACCTGGTACACCACTTCCGCCACGTTACACTTGGTGGCAGCGGTGGGATTCTCAGCTTTACCGCTGCATGATTCCACGGAGCCCGCCTAAAACCCGAAGAACGACCACATCAGCCCAATCTATTGAAACCACCGGTGCAACTGGTGCACCTATACCAACCACTGAAGCGAACCCTGCTACCGCAAGCTCTGCTGAATCTTCAAGCAAAGGATTGCAAAGAATACTGCTAACGTCTGAAGAACTCCAGGATCAAATCAGAAACCAAGTTTACCAGATTCATCAGGATCGCACCAACCTAAGCAGCCTCAACCACAACGTCACTGGTCTATTGAAGGACGTTGTCACCCTAAGGACTGAGCTAGATCATAACCTCAGCCAGGTTAGACAAGACCTTCTCACTGGTCGAACCGGTGTCGACAGTAAACATCTAACGCTACCTCGTCCACCACTACCACCACGTTACAGACTGATTCGTAAGAAAAATTTGAACCTTCTTATCCTCCGGAATTGAATGGACTCCAACAAATCCAACAGCTCTGTCCATAACTCTGTTGATGCGTCAAAAGGAGAGAAGCTCGGAGGTACAGCAGTCACACAGGCCGACACTGGAGCTAATTACTGGCCTGCAGTCTGACGGAGCAATCGAATCGCTTCTGGTCTTCCTTCCGCTGTTGCTGCGTTTGTTGCATCGTCTGCTGCATGAGTTCCAGCATCTTCGATGTATCCGTCATGTTGTATCCTGATCAATCCGGAAAACGTCAGAAATCGACATGAGCTTTCGTCATTGTATTGACAGGATCCTACCCAGTGCGCCAGAAAAATCTCTGTGTATTCCCAGTGGCGTAGGTCTTAGAGAATAGCGCATAGAATAAGCAGGAAATAAGTAAAGGTAACGTTTGCTGTATGACGGTAAAATAAACAGTAAAATAGCGTACTGAATAAAGTTAAAAGTAAAGCAAACATTAAGCAGTAATGGAGTAGTCAACATGGACAAGAAAACAGTAATGAAACACAATGAAGAAGAACAAGTGTAAAATTCACTTGTTTATATAGTAATAACAGAATGTTCTAGAAGGAAAGTACTTCGAATGTGCAGAAAAGTCTAGAATTATAAGGAATGTTCTCGAAGTTTCTTCAGCCTTCTCGAACTTTCTGCAGGATTCTTCGAGGTACTCGACACCTACCAAAAAGAGGATGATCATTAGCATCAACCACTACCACATTTACGTTGTAGGGCTTACCTTGATAAGTCGCAAAATTGACTTTGATAACTGGATAGACTTGAATTTTTTATTCCACAATAATTTCGGAACTATCGACACAGCAGCCCCGGCATTTAGTTCCATTTTGACAGAAACCTTTTCGATATGCAATGTGATCAAGATAGAGCTGGTGCATTTAAAGGAATTTATGTAATGAATAGGCATTTCGAATAATCGGTATGGCTTTGTTGATCTTGGTCTTTATCAACATACTACTCGCTTTAGACTGTATTTGTTTGGCAAAACATGCCAAAGCAACGTGACCACGTTTTCCCATTTATGACAGTTGGCTTGTTTAAATTTGCACTGATCCTGTGTGATGACTTCTTGCATCTGTAGCATTCTTTGCGATCATTGGACTTTCCTTGCGGATATTGTTTAGTTGTTTTAGGGCTGACTTTGTTCATACCGTTAACACCACTTTTCGATGTCTGAAGCTTTTTAGCATTTTTCTTTGCAGACTCCATGTAGAGTGACAATTCCATCGCTCTTTGCAAAGGCTAATCTTTTTCCGATAAAAGTCGCTTCTGCATAGCTTCATCGCTAAGTCCAGCAACAAGGTGGTCACCTAGGGCCTGCTCCAGAAAAGCTCCAAAATCACAGTAAATAGCCACTTTCCGGAGTTCAGCCATAAAGGTTGACACAGCTTCACCCTTGTTTGTTCCCGCCTGTTAAATTTAAACCGTTCCGCTACCACCAGGGGTTGTAGTTCAATAATGGTTGGACAGTAGCAATGTTAACTGGTCAAATGTCAGGTCCGCTGGGAGTTGCGGAGCATAAATGTTTTTGAGCAAACCATAAGTGGTAATTCCGGCGCAACGTAAGAGTAAGAGTAAGTATGAGTAAGATTGCCTTCCTCTTATTGTCCTGTTCAACGTCGTTAGCCACATTAAACTGATGAGTTTTTTCGTGATATGAACTCCAAGGTTCTAGCTTGGGTTGAAAAGCTTCTAGGTTTCCAACCAGATGAGCTATAATTACAGTGCGCCAAACTGTTGTATTCGCTACGCTTGCCGGATACAACGTATATCACAAATAGTGTCGCACTTACTCACTACGATACGTCAAAAAGCATCGGATTTTATCAAAGCTGATTTTTACATCTTTTTCAAACACGACAGTATACACAATAACTAACTGTACCAACCTGCTGCTAGTTAGTTTAAACTAACTCTAGCAATATTGCTGTAACTTCAGAATCACGTATGTGAGAGAAAGTTGCTTCTATGCAGCAGATATAACACATAACTGCATATTTTAAGCATTAAAAATATTTAATATCTATTAGCTTTTTATAAGTTTTGCTTTGATGAGCCAACCACGTTCGATTATGAAGACCAATACAGAAAATTTATTGGCTGGAGCTAACGCCGTAATGCAAACTTGGGTTTGGTCACACTAATTATGAAGCAGAATTAATAGCTGACAAGCCTGTATAGAAAGATTAATTAGGCAGCTAACCGTTGTCTAGCAATCTGAGAAAACTTCAATGTCATTTTAAATTGACGATAGCCGGATATGGGTTAAGTTAAGGTTTATGTCTGCTGGGATAATAAGTTTTCTTGTTCTGCCATATACATTTCACGAGGTATAAAATAAAATAGAGGATATATTGTTCAGTTATTTTCAGGAAATAGTCAGCAAAAGTGTTGGAAAACAAACTTATGTATATTGCGTAGTTTTAGATTCTTTCTCCCATTGATGCCAATTCAAAGCACCGTTTGTGCTAAGATGTGGAATTGAACATGGCCTGTATCGGTCATTTCTTAAGTTATGTTTTCTGTACCACCCACTCCAGTTAGTTTTACACCGGTTAGGAGCTGTGTCTGCTTAAGGGGGGGGGGGGTCGCGAATTTTCGACCATCTCCAATTTTTCTCATTTTCACATATTTTGTAGTCCCCATGGGTCCCCAAAACAAGACAGTTGCGTTTGTTGCAAAAGTTTCCATATCGTTCACAATAGTCCTCCAAAGGTGACCTCGACATGTGTTAAACATAGGAAAAGGAAAAAGTTAGGAAAATTTCGCAGTGACCAAAAGTTTGAGCGCTGTGCAAGAACAAATGAGCTATAGCTTGTCAAAATGTTAATCTGGACTGGGTAGCGTGTTAATATCTATATGAGGTGTTTTCGCGTTAGCTCAGTGAATTTCTAGAAATTTTCAAAGTTGGGTGAAGCCGGTTTTTGCTAAATTTTGACTTTCAAAAATGCCACCGAATAAATGTTTCGTCATGCCCTGAACTAACCATTCAGTGCACAAATTCCGCGTATAGATATTAACACAGTACACAAATAGAGCTTCAATTTGCATATGCACAATCCCTGCTGCTGCTTATGAGTAGATCACACTTTTGGTCACCGCGTTGGCGTTTTGCCTCAAAATACGCCATTTTCTCAAATTTTTGAATATAATGGTCCATAAGTCGGGTGAAAGCCGAGCTATTCCAACCAAATTCGGTGTGCCAATTTGCACATATGAAAGGAAGATGTGTGCGTGTGTTTCACTGCAATTGCTGGTGTTTAACTGTGGACGCCTGCCTCAGTGCCATGTCGTAGGCCTATAGTCAAAAAATGGCAATTTTTCAATTTTTTCGAATATAGCCAAATTTTATATCAAATTGAAGCTCTCGATGTCCTGAACATTTTATCTTCTTGCACCAAGTCTCTACAAAGCAGTATGAGAAAGTTATAGCGCTTTAAAGCTTGAAGTAAATAACAGCCGGAAGGAGCTTGAGCAAATCGTTCAAACGCCGTTTCTCGCTTGGTGCTTGGCGTATCATTGTCATTTGCACAGCAATAAATAGCCCTAGATAGAGGCTTCAATTTGATCTATTGGCCTTGCCGTAGTCTTTTGTCATCATATGTGCACACGACTTCGAAACCCTCAGCGAGGCATAGTGGCGTAAATACTAAATTGTGGGGGTTTGAACTGCAATATCTCTAACCTGGATTGGCCCTGGACTCTAAAAATTTGTCTTGTTTTTTGGCACATATGGGGGTATATTATAGCCAAAAATGAGCGAAATCGGTGACTATAAAATTTGGTACCCGGCGACCCCCCCCTTAATGTTAATTTTTTAAATTTGACTTGGGGTTAGTTGACACCGAATAATTTAATTGTAGATGAGCAGATTAGTTTCAGTGTATCCGCTAAACTTCGCAAGCGAGTATTTTACATTATGTGTTTTGATAAGTGGTAAAAACGTTAATGGTTGCACTATATAAGAGTAGAATAAGCTACTAGAAGGCTCTTCACTTCACTGCAAGCGAGCAAGCGAGCACAGTACACAAATGTTATCCCGTGATGTGGGGATATCATATCATATCCCCTCCCCGTGTGCTCAACTTGGCCCTAATCAGATTGAAGCAATCCTCTCCCTGATTGGTGGGGGAAAAGGGTAAATAAAGAATTACGGTATTTTCAGTTAATGGGTCTTAATATGGTTGTGGCAGATATACGAAAGGGGTCACGTTTGCTTTGAAAATGGGCAAAGGTGTTCCCAGTTTTAGGGGTATCCCATCCCCATCGGTCGTGGCGACTCCTCCTCTAACGGGGACCTCTTTCGAATGTCCATTTACCCTACAGGACCCCTTATGGCTACTTTCCCAACCCCCATCAAACAGGACCCTTCGGCCATACGAAGTAGCATTTGCGTATTCTAGTCGGAGCACTATTGCGCAATGTAAGGCTACAGCGGCTTAGCAGCTACAGCGCTGCTCTGAGTTATCATTTGAAGGTAGCCAATATATTTTTAGAATCCTCAAAAACCCAAAATTCCTAAAATCCGAAATTCCGGATTTCATTCACGGAAAATTGACCTGTAAGGTATTTGGTACACTACTATCCTTGGACAATTTTACTCCGCATCTTTTATTCCGTATGGAGGCGGAATCATGGGTATGGAATTTGGATGATGTAGACTCTTATCTCTAAACAATGTCTCTGTATGTTTGTTTCTAAGCATCGTTTTTAGCGAGTGGGGCCTCAAATACAACAGCCAAGGAATTATTGATTTTGTGAGGGAAACAGTGTTAGTTCTTTGTTCTGTAATATGTGAAAAAACAAAAGGAGAACAGAAATATTAGTTGTTTTTGCTCACCCCCCGTATTGAAATCGAAAGTCTCAGTAATCACAAGAGATTGAAGATTATGCAAATTAGACAGTTGAACATTGAGCTCATTTGAAGAAGACATCTGCCTCTACTCTCAAAGTGCCTCTGGCCAGCATCTTTTGAATATTTACACTGTGATGGATTATGGCTAATTTGCCGTGCTTTTCCCACTTCCCCTGCACCCGATGCCAAAAACTAAAAAACCCGCTCAATGCTAACTACCGTGTCACATAAAGTTAAAGTAAGTGAATAAAGTAAGAAAATGCTGTATTATTTGGTTTGGTACCTGATACATAAACTGCAATTTGATCTAGTCCTGCTCATGGAAGTTCAAATGCGGAGTAGTACCCCTTTTAGGGGCCATCTTATTAATTCTCCCTCTGTTACCTTCTATTGAAGAACAACGACTTTTCAAAGCTGGATGAAATGTGAAATTTGTGAAACATAAACAGATTTCTGCTACAGCCTAGAATATTAATGTCGAGCAGCCACGATTTGTGCAGTCGTAAAAAGTGGGGTTCCGGGAGGTTCCATGACCACTTTGGCAGTCCCAATCCTTTTAGCATCGCCGATATAAACATTTTCAGGCTTCGCAAGTTTACAGTAAAGTTGTCCAACAGACTTCGTGGCCACGTCATATAGCAATAAGTTCCGGAATCCACCACCAAAACTGTCTTACGGGGACTTTGAGACGACACGAGAAAAGCTGACTCTACATGGCTTTCCTGCTCTTCTTTCTCCCGTGTGTATCCCTCTCGCTCCGCCAGCAACTGTGATTTCGTATCACCATAGCTCTATTGCCCTGACGGTTAGGACAGTCTCTTTTGAAATGACCATGACGACCACAACCAAAATACTTATCAGCAAATTTCTTGCAAAACTTGCCAGAAGTGCTTCAGAACCGTTAGTACCGCCATCATCACCATTATTGCTTTCTTGTTTAATCTCCTTATTGACTATAGTCTGCTGAACGTAGCTCAGCTCAACAGAATCCCGAGCTTCCAACGCAGTAACCAAAACAGTGGCAAAACTCGGTGGCAAACTAGACAACAAAACAGCTACATGATTCTCTTCCATCACAGGAGCTACCAATGCTGCCAACTTATCCGTCAATTATTTCAGCCTTTTCAGTTGACTTTGCACCGAAACTCATTCCCCCATTTCCAGCTTGAAAAGTTGCTTCTATAAGAAAAGTTTGTTGCACAAAGAGTATCTTTCAAAATGCTGTTTCATAGAGTTCCAACAGTCCTAATGTAATTCTCATAGTTGAAAGGATGGAAAGGTAGGAAGGTACACATTTATTAACTGACATGCAATGTCAAAGGCCATAGCAGTGAAAGGTATCTTGCCAGGAGCAGTTCCGTCCCTGTATATTATCGAAATTTCGAAACAGCAGTGCATGCAACTACTTTTCTTGAAGCTTGATTTATTATACACAATATGAATTAAATAATTTTCACACGTTTATGTGTGTAAAAGGTTGTTTTAAGTAGACAGAGCAGATTTTAAAGTGATTCATTTTATTAGCTCATAAATTACTTAATTTTGGCAATCTTTACTCCAGCTTTTTTGAGTGCTATATACTCTCGTTTGCCGGTTATAGGTACAGTGTACTTGTGAAGTTACATAAAGTTTAATGTGAGCTCAATCCAGCGTTTTAAAGTGTTCGAGGCTACGGAAATTGCCGAATTTTTAAACATCTCTGTTTATCTGGTCCTTGGGTATTTTACACTAGTGTTTGAGGCCGGGGTAGCATGCCAAAATTTCCCCCATGCAGGTTTTTTTTCAAAACGGCCAGTGGGCATTTTAGGATTGAGTGGGCAAATTTAGAGATCGGTGGGCAAAAGTACAAAATTTTGCTAAGCGATTTTTAGCCTTAATTTTAACTTTGTTTTAATTAATAACGTGTTGTATTCCATACCATCGAATTTCCTGTCGTTTTCATTATTTGTGCCTTAAGCAATCTTAGTTCTTATACAATACAGGGTTCTTATGCAAATTAAAACATATTAAAACAACAACAGGGGGTCTGGGTGGATCCCTCGGAAGGTAAACGAATTTTTCAAGTTTTGACATTATTG
Organism: Trissonchulus latispiculum; assembly: GCA_030248195.1. Classification (NCBI taxonomy): domain Eukaryota; kingdom Metazoa; phylum Nematoda; class Enoplea; order Enoplida; family Ironidae; genus Trissonchulus; species Trissonchulus latispiculum. The sequence continues at coordinate 11,810 of JASAND010024803.1, forward strand.
CACATGTTTTGAGTCATAGTTTCTAGTTTCTACAGTTGCATCTTTTTTTATAAATACAAATTTAGCAACATTTTGAGGAGACAATAACATTTAGAAACATTTAGAAATAGACAATAAGTGAAGTGAAGTAAAGTTAATCAAATTACAATTTAGTAGTGGCACAAGAACCCCAGCGGGGGGTCTAAATAAAAAAAATTGAAGATATTGTAGCACGGCAGAAATTAATAGCAATAATAATAATAATAGTAGTCATAGTAATAATAATAATAATAATAATAATAATAATAATAATAATAATAATAATAATAATAATAATAGTAATAATAATAATAAATTTGGCTAAAGCAATATCAAATACATATTTCAATATTAGTGTTTGAAGTTAGTGAACACTAGTCACAGACATACGGTAACAGTGTCCTTCCCATTTGACGTTCCCACATTTGATTTTGACAAATCAGCGTTTGTTCGAATTTGGATTACAGTTGGGAAGACGAATGCTATAACTCCTGGTACGATACAAATACGCAGTGCCTGTCTATACATTCAGATCAGGGAAAGTCAACATATATAGCCAGTCAGTCAGTCAGTCAGTCAGTCAGTCAGTCAGTCAGTCAGTCAGTCAGTCAGTCAGTCAGTCAGTCAGTCAGTCAGCCTAGTCAGCCTTATATAGCCCCATATACATGCCGTACTCCATCGATACATGCATTCTTTACAACACATTGTGCATAACAAGCTACAAATTGCAAAGCAGACATCTTGACAATATACCTTGATTTGACATTTTACTGAAATGAACTTGAAATGTTATAGAATATAACCTTTAAACATTTCTAAAATGAAAGACGTCAAACGCGCATATATCAATTCAATTCAACTCCAACTTGACTCAACTGGATTTAACTTGCATAATAGGTAACTAATGAATGAGAGATAGCATCATTGTGGCGAAACCACTCTTTAATCCAGTGCATTAGTGGATTGAAGTAAAATCTTAATCCAGGTGCACACTGAAGTCTTAAGTAGCAATTCTTAATTCTTTAGAGCTTAAAGTTTGGGAAATTGATCGACACCGAGTTTTAAGTCGTAAGGTCGTCCGCCATAAGCTTTAAGAACTTAAGAGTCACCTAATTTACACTGCAGAAACATAGACACATAGATACACATACATGGGGGAAGGGTGGATCTCTACAGTCCAACCAGCCGTTAGTTGATGTCCGTTGGTTTCGGGGTGTGGTGGATTTGTCACGTCAACAGTAATAGCAATAGTAACACCAACAGTAACAGTAATAATGCGCATTAATTCTTACCAGAAAACGAAATTACTTTTATTTATCTGGCAAAACTGGGGTGTTACGTGGGTAAGTCAGACTCCTGGGTTGTAGGGGGAAAACGGTAACCACTTTCTGCAAAACAATTTCAGTTAATTGTGCTGCAGTTAGTTTTTCGCAGCTCCATTGCATCATGAAAATTATGGCTTTGAATTAATGTTTTAAAAATTTTAAGTTTGCGGGTTTCCCATTCGTATCCTTCTCCTCACAATTATGGCACCTGAAACGACCAAAACGTTTAATCCAAAGCAAATTTGTGCCTACCTTGCTCCAAAAAGTGTTTCCATTTGCCCCAACAGTATTTTGCGGCAAATATGTTGTCTATTTATAGACACAATAGAAGCAAAAGCCAATTGACCACATTTAGATTCGCAAAGCAAACAGAGCAATTGGCTGCTTTTATCCATCCATCCATTTATCCATCCAGCTGGTTTTATCTGCTTTGAAACTTTTGATGCCAAGGAATGAATCTTCTTTCAATAGGAATCGTATACTGTGCTGTCGGAACTCTGTTTTGCTTTTTAAATGTTTTCATTGGGCTGCTGCTGTTTATCAGAAAGGAGTTCCGGAAACCAGCGTTTTCTATTATGGCAAGTTTATGCTTTGCTGACGCTGTGGAACTGTGGACAATGGGACCGTATGCAGGATACAGAATTGTGTTCCTGCACAATGATACCACCATTAACCTAATGGATGAGTACGTAGGTTTAATTTGCGGAGCAGAGTGGTGGATTGGGTCAACTCTTTTTGTTTTTATGGCATTCAACCGCTATGTTGTTATAGCACACTGGAAAAGTGTTGACACCTGGTTTGGACCCAAGGCAATTCTGTTCTACGTCGTCGGACCTCACATATTTTTCTTTTTTTGGATGACAATATTTTTCTTTTCAATCAGCAAAGGTGTAATGCCATATGATGGAGAAATTCTAACATTTGGTTACAAGCATGCCTTTATTTCGCGTACTAACAATATATATGCTACTTCCTGCGCATTAATTCAAATTTCACTTAACATTCTCAGCGTCAACGGAATTAGGAAGCTAAAGAAAGAACATTCTGAAGGACGAGCCAGGGGAGGCATGACTTCTGAAGGATTGAAGCAAGAAACAAAACTGACCATTCAGTGCATCATTTCAAGCACTGCTTACTGTCTAACAACAATAGGGTTTCAATTCATTTTTGCTGCATCGTCATTCATCACATTTGAAGTTATTCATTTCGTCATAGTTCACATGGTTTGGATGATCAATCACTGTGTAAACCCAGTGGTGTACCTTTGGTTCAATAATCCTTTGAGAAAGGTTTTCATTGGTACCGTGATGAAATTATGTCCTTGTGCAATGGGCACAAGTACCAACGTTGTCATGTTTCAAATTACCAACGTCCAATCTGCTATAACTGACGCAACTGCGGCACAGCGAGTTAACACTAATAATTAGGCCTACAAATTACTGGAGCATCGTTGTAGTGTTCACTACTATTTTCGTTATCATAATAATCCTATGCATGCACGAGCAGTCTTTAACTTCCAAATCGGTATCAGCCACGAAACAACCTTAATGTTAAGGATTCGAGGTAGAATATCTGAGATGTAAACCTCCTTATCAAGCATTCAGTCATTTATCCGGATTATACTGATAGTAACTACGGACATGTAGTTACTAGTAATTTAAACATAGTTAAAGATGAACAGTTAAAATGGCTTCTTGGTAAAGTAACTAAATATAGATTTCCTGAAGCAGATGTTAACTAACTTTTAATAATACTCGAGCAGCATTATTAACCTTTGTTAGTAAATTGGATAAAAATAATAAAGAATTTACTGTGACTGGGTATCAAATTATATTAATAATACACTCCGACGAAATTGCTAAAATTCGTCCTTTTATGAAAGTAACGGGAAAAGCTTTATCAGATTATTCTGCTAATGAATTGGATAAAATGAAAAACATTTTGTAATTACCAGAATAGATAAAGCACCCCAAAATTTTGCCTTTATTTGTAAAGTTTTGTATAAATCAATGCTGCGTAAGGAAATGGGATTAGATCCCGGGTTTCCCTCCGAAACTTATGAACTGTGTAAAATTCAATATCTAATATTTTAGATACAATTTTTAATGAATCAAAAAATATGGATTGCAATCTATGTCATAAGCAATTACCTTTTATACAACCTTTACCTATATTCAAAAAATCCTGCTAAATTTCGAGCTATAATATCCAACTAACATGCAGCAACTAAAACAATATGCCTTTAAATTATTTGTCCGTTTATTAAAAAGTTATGCAAAAACTGTTAGCAGATCTAATGGTAGATCTAATCCTTATTGGATTATTGATAATAGTAATAAAATAATTAATACTTTAAATAAACAATAAGAAATGCCGCAAATTCTATATATACTTTTGATTTCACTCAATTATATATTAAGTTAAACCATAATAGCATCATGGAAGCTGTAAATAATATCTCAAATATTGCATTTGGTCACATTGGTGAAACTGATTCTAATGCTTTGGCAAGGAGAATACCTCTTGTAGGACACTGTATCTCATTGAATAAACTGTTATATCGGACTCAGTAAGGGATTGCAGATATGTGCTTGGTGTGTGATACCTATGCCTTAGAATCAGTGGAGAATCAATCTGGAGAATATCTGCTGAGAGCAGTACCGTTCTAATTTATCGTATTGAAATGAAAAAACCACCGTACTACTTTACTTTTCAAACTACGAATATAAATTTCAGCAAAGCATCTCTCGAAAATGTACGAGAGACATGAGCAATCAGATAAATTTACGAAGGCCCCAAATTGGGAACATTAATCAGACCCCTAAAACCTACCCACTAGTTTCCCAAACGGACTAGACCAATGCCGGACTAAACACTGCCAAAATTCTAGTCTGTACTTCCTTTTATGCTTGTAAAGCTAGCTATCAGTTTCAAAGTGTTCATGCATGCAAAAAGAAATCAGTTTCATTATACCAAGTGAAGTACGTTCAGAATCATTCGTTATTGAGCAATTTCATAATACTAAAACTACTACAAGCAATTCTTCGAAATATGAAGATAGCG
>JASAND010024805.1:0-76304 GCA_030248195.1 Trissonchulus latispiculum
TAAATCGACTATTGATAACATGCAAGAGCTCGAATATATATTATAATTGGAGCTAAGACCTTCATATTATGCCTGGGACGCGTAAGGAAATTCGTATTTAGCTATTACTTTAGCATAGAAAGAAACACATTCTGAGCATACAAGGTGTAGTTGTGTTGTGTAGCATAGGTGTACCAGGCTACAGTTTGAGTTTACCCCCTGTGACTAGTTTCCTTTGAGGGGGGGGGGGGGGGGTTGGGGGGGGGTTATCCCCCCCAAAATTTTTGACCAAATTTACCCCCTCCCCAGATTTTTTGACTTACCCTCCCCCAACTTTTGGCAACCCCCCCCCGAACCCCCCCAACGATTTTTGGACCCAAAAAGTTAGCTAAATTTGGTCGAAAAATGGTCATTTTTCGAAAAATTTTTCTAAAATTTTGACCTAAAATCGCTTTAAAACGGTGCAAAAGCGCCTAAAACGTTAAGAACAAGCCTTATTTTGATGAAAAAAGGGCTAAATTACAGAAAATTTTGCATTTTTTGGCCATTTTTCGAAATTTCTGAGGTCCGAATTCTGGGGGGGCATAGGTGTAACGGAGATTTGGGGTGGGGGAGGCTCCCCCCCCAACATTTTCTGGGGGGGCCCCCTCTGGCGACCCCCCCCAACCCCCCCAGGACCCCCCCAACCCTCCCCAAAAAAATTTTTCATTTTTCATGCCAAAAATCGCATTTTCAGCCGTTTCTAATGATAGAAAACATCTAATCATAAAGTAATTTTAACATTAGACAGTGGTTTTAAATTCAAAAACTTGATTGCCAACATGTTTCCAAGTCCAAAATAAGGTCAATATTGAGTCATAAGATCCATAATACAGTTAAAAACGTGTATTTCTCATAATAATAAACAGTTTAAGCCAAAAATTTGGACATTTTTGAAATTTTTTTCAAAATTTACCCTAAAAATACCCAATTTTTGGCCATTTTTCCCCCCTGCGCCCCCACAACCCCCCCCCCCCAGTTGGGGGGGGACGTCCCCCCCCAAAAAGTTTTGGGGGAGGGTTGAAAAAAGGCTTGGGGGGGCTACCGCTACCCCCCCCCCCCACCTTACACCTAGGGTTGGGGGGGGTACCCCCCATCACATTTCGGAGGTCGGCCAAGATTTACCCCCCCCCCCAGACCCAAAGTTCCAGGGAAACTGCCTGTGAGACCCCCCCCCCACGGAGAGGCCAGACCCCCCTCCCCCCCTACCCTTCCTCAACTAATCCCCCCCCAGGCCGAGATCAAACTCCCCTCCCCCCCCCCCTAAAATTGGGTCCAAACCAAGCAAAAATGCAAAAGTTTTGAAAAAATTTTTTGCAACTTCTGAAAATTTTTGAAAAAAATTTGAAAAATAGGCTATAAATCACCGCTAAACAGCTAAAGATGGTTATTTATAGCAGGTAGAAGATAATATACGCAATTAAAAACCACAATCTGGGCTAATTTAGGCATATTTTAGTGCAAATTTGTCAATTTTCAAGCCCTATTTTCGCATACGAAAACTATTGACAGAAGCTTTTGAGTACATTTCATTTAATGTACTGTACATCGAAAAAGGAGCATTTTTAGCAAAAAAACTTGGGTACAGTTTAGGGGGGGTCCTCCCCCCCCCAAATTTCGGATTTGGGTGGGGTCCCCCGAGCCAAATTTGGACCTTCTACTCCCCCCCCAACCCAAACAGGTGTAGGGTATAGGGTGGGGTATATACCCTATGTTGTGTAGGGTTGGTCATAGGCATAGTTTCCTTTGGGGGGGGGGGTGGGGGGGGACTCCCCCCCAAAACTTTTGACCAATTTTACCCCCTCCCAGAATTTTTGAGATACTCTCCCCCAACTTTCGGCTACCCCCCCCCGAACCCCCCCAGCGATTTTTTGACCCAAAAAGTTAGCTAAATTTGGCCAAAAATGGTCATTTTTTTAAAAAATTTTCTAAAATTTTGACTTAAAATCACTTTGAAACGGTGCAAAAACGCCTAAACCGTTGAAAACAGGCTTTATTTTGAAGGAAAAAGGGCTAAATTACAGGAAATTTTGCATTTTTTGGCCATTTTTCGAAATTTCTGAGGTCCAAATTCTGGGGGGGGGGGTTGGGGGGTACCCCCCATCACATTTCTTGGGTCGACCACCAACCTCCCAAGATTTACCCCCCCCAGACCCAAAGTTCCAGGGAAACTATGGTCATAGGTGTAATTGGGGGGGGGTCACCCCCCAGCAGTGGCGCGCCAATTTGTGCTAAAATTTGAGAAAATGTTTGGAAAATGAAGGTAAAATTTGCTAAAATTTGGCAGAAATGTTGGATTTCCCAAAAAAAGGTCGCCGGACTTTTGGGTCGCTACTGCGACAAAAAAATCCTGGCGCCGCTACTGCCGCCCAGCCATTTTTCCAAACCCCCCCAGAACCCCAGAAATTTTTGGGGGCCCCCGGTCCCCCCCCCCCCCCCCGGGGGGGGGGGGGGTAGTCGCGCCGAAGGCGCGAAAATTGGCCAAAATTTGGGCATTTTTAGGGTAAATTTTGCAAAATTTTTCAAAAAAGTCCAAATTTTTGGCTTAAAGTGTTTATTATCGCGAGACATACACGTTTATAATGGTTTTATGGGCTTCTAAATTCAATATTGACCTTATTCTGGACTCAGAAAAATGTTGGCAATCAAGTTTTCGAGTTTAAAAAGACTGTCTAATGTCAAAATTACTTAATGCTTTTATGTTTTTCCGCATTAGCAATGGCTGAAAATGCGATTTTTGGCATAAAAATATAAAATTTTTTGGGGGGGGGTCGTGGGGGGGTTTGGGGGGGTCTAAAAAGGGGACCCCCCCCCAAAGTTCCGGGGGGAGGGGGCCCCCCACCCCAAATCCCCGTTACACCTATGGGGTTGGTAATGGTTTCGTTGGGGGGGTCTCTTCACCACACCCCAAACCCCCGCTCCACCTATGATTCAGAGCATAGGTGGGGGGTCGCCGACCCTCGCCCCCTAAAAATTTTTTCCAACCCCTCTCCGACCAACAACCCCCCCCAGATTTTTTGACTTACCCTCCCCAACTTTTGGCTACCCTCCCTGGCTTTTTCTTAGGCAAAAATTTCTGGGGGGGAAGTCTGGGGGGGGGAGAAAATTTTTTGACAAATGCTTAAAATAGCTATATTTTTTGCTGCTGAGGTAAAATATTAAGTATTTTTATCCTAAATTTAAGCTGAAAATGGCTAAAAAATGCTTTAAAATGTCTAAAATTCCGGCGCAGCCGGAAAAATTTTTCAAAATTTACCTTGAAAATCCTATTTTTCGGGGTACTTTAAAGTTCTGAGGGGGGGAAGCCCGAATCCGGCGGGGCGACCCAAGTCTGGGGGGGATCGAATTTACCTCACCCCCCCCTGTAGGAAAAAGCCAGCCCCCAACCCCCCAACAATTTTTGGACCCAAAAAGTTAGCTAAATTTGGCCGAAAAATGGTCATTTTTTGAAAAATGTTTCTAAGATTTTGATCTAAATTCGCTTTGAAACGGAGCATAAACGGCTAAAACGTTAAAACAAGCCTTATTTTGATGAAAAAAGGGCTAAATTACAGAAGATTTTGAATTTTTTGCCATTTTTCGAAATTTCTGAGGTCCGAATTCTGGGCGGGGGGGTTTGGGGGGTACCCCATCACATTTCGGAGGTCTGCCAAGATTTACCCCCACCCCCTCCACCAGACCCAAAGTTCCAAGGAAGCTACGTATGTCAATAACCCTGAAAGTGCCGTTTCGGTACTGGAGGACCCAGAACAGGTCCAATTGTGGATTTTAACTGCTTTTAACGGTTTAACGTAAAAAACCATTGTCTGTACGATTGACTAATAATTTTTATCAAATTACATCGTTTTTAGCATTTTTCAAAAATTGCCCTATGTTTACGTGTTAAACTTTATGAAACCTGTCCGTTTGATTGATGCTGCATTTTCAATGGCACATGAAATCTCAAAAAAGGTACCTAGATCGGGTTTTTTCATTTATACTAGCTAAAAAAGTTGAATTTTACACCGGAAGTGTCAGAATAGCGCTACGACAATTTTTGAGACCTGTGAGGGGTGGGTTTTTCCTCCCATTTGGGTTTTCCCCCGTTAGATACTTTTTGTATTATACCGATCTAACGGTCTAAGTTCTCATCTAGCCCTTATAATAAAAAAGTTCGAGCCGAAAATGTGGATTTTCCCCCATATTTATAAAATAAACGTTAAAGACAGGCCTTATATATATAGTTTGAAGAAAAAAGCTAATTTGCAAAAAATTTTGCGTTTTTGGCCATTTTTCCAATAATCGGCGGCCCAAATCCGGGGGGGGGGGGTGGTTGTGGGGTTGGGAAAAGTTTCTTTCCAGTTATTTTTAGTGATTTTTCAGGTTATTAAGTGAACTTGAGCAATCTATGGCAATTTTTTGCTAATTTTTCAAAAAATTTAGAATTTTTTGGTAAAAATTGTCGAAAATTTACTTAGGAATTTGAAACATTTAGGGGGAGGGTCGGTCGAAGGTCGATTTGGGGGGAGGGTCCCCCCCCCCACACACCCCCAAGAACACCTATGGGCTACCCCCCGAATCCTTCAAACTATATATATAGTTTGAAGAAAAAAGCTAATTTGCAAAAAATTTTGCGTTTTTGGCCATTTTTCGAATTATCTGAGGCCCTAATTCTGGGGGGGGGGGGTGGTTGTGGGGTTGGGAAAAGTTTCTTTCCAGTTATTTTTAGTGATTTTTCAGGTTATTAAGTGAACTTGAGCAATCTATGGCAATTTTTTGCTAATTTTTCAAAAAATTTAGAATTTTTTGGTAAAAATTGTCGAAAATTTACTTAGGAATTTGAAACATTTAGGGGGAGGGTCGGTCGAAGGTCGATTTGGGGGGAGGGTCCCCCCCCCACACACCCCCAAGAACACCTATGGGCTACCCCCCGAATCCCCCCAAAATTCTCAGACAACAGAATTTTCTGGATTTTAAAGATTTTTTGATAAAACAAGGCTTGTTTCGATAGTTTTAGGGGGTTTTATAGAGATCGGGGAAAAACCAAGGTAGTCACTTTTTGGACTCTGCAGAACTACTCCGTGGAGCAATCCGGCTATAAATTGTTTTCTTATCAAGCCCTGTCTAGACTGTCATCTTGGTATATAAATCGCCGCTCTAGGTCCTGTCGTTAATTAGTAATTAACAGTTAATTAGTCGGGGTAAAAAACCAACCGATGGGAAAAAACCAACCCCAATATTCGGGCAGGGTAACTCATATTAGCGATTTTATGCATGCGACAGGTAAAATCGGCGTCGCTGACTTCTGAAAATTTTCTACAGGCCTTCAAAAATAGACAAATTTTGAATTTTTGGGGTGGTCGAAAATGCCAAAATTTTCAAAATGTCAAAAAATGCTCAAAAGTGGTCCGATTTTGCTCAAGTTTCATGTGGTAGGTGGGATGGGCCCTGCCAACTTGCACGCCAAATTTGAGCCCGCTAGCTCATCCCCATTGCCCAAACGGGGGGGGGTGGTTTTTTTCCCACCACTTGCGGGTTGGTTTTTTCCCCCGACCTCTATACACGATCTTAAAACAATTTTAAGTCAAAATTTGAGAAGTTTTTCAAAAAAGACTATAGTCAAGCGGGAAAAACCCACTCGCCAATACGGGGAAAACCCACCTCCAGTGTGGGCTTACCGGTAACAGCTATATAGGATTTCAGTAGCCTATCTTGAAAAGCGTCGAAAATAACCCTAGAGGCTAGAGGCTGTATTATTGTCGCTCCCGCTGCTTCCCTGCAAATTTTTTTGGGACTTTGAAATTTCGAAAATTTTGGTCCGTCCAAGTGCCGAAATTTGGCAAAGTTTGCCTTGCCACCCTGAACTACTGGAAAGACCTAGACCAAAGCGGATTGTATGCTTGTGTAGGGCATCTGTTGGGCTTCATGGTGATATATGCCACACTGCTCTAACCCCTCCGGTGCGACCTAAGGGTGACCTAGAGTTGGCGGGAAAAACCATCGGCGGGGAAAAAACCCACTTTTCAAAATTGAATATTTTTCTAACCATTAGCAGGAAAGGTCAAATTAATACATACATTTGTTTAATTAATAGAGCCTATAGATTAAACTGGTATATATAGGTTTTACCTGGGTTCGTTCTGACATGTTCTGTTCGTCCGGACATCGCGCCATTTCAAGCCAGAATTTCAATTTTGACCAAAAATGCATATTTTGCAGTAAAATGGGGCTAGTTTGGCTGTAAAAACAAGAAAAATGCGTTTTCTAGCTATAGGATGCTTAAACTGCCGAAATGGGGGGCTCTCCGGGGGGGGGCCGGGCCCGGGGGGGAATTTTTGCAAAAATGAGCCAAAAAGTGGTATTTTGTGGCGTATTTTGCATGGTGAAACGCAAAAAGTTCTCAAAAATGCCGGGATTTAAGCTAAAAATAGCTATTTTTACGAAAAAATCTCCTCCGAAGCCGGAAAATTTTTGAAAATTGGCCTATTTTTGGCAAAATAAAATATTGGGCCTCCAAAAAATCCCGGGAGGAGGCGATTTCGGGGGACAGGCATTTTCGGGGGGGGCGCCCGCCCCCCCTCCCTGTAAAAAATACCCTGAAGGTTGTACTACACAGTAGGATTATATAAATAGAACCACGAAGGTTGTCCTACAAAGTAGGATTAAATAGAACCACGAAGGTTGTCATAAGTAAAATTAAATAGAACCTCATGGGTTATGAATAAAAAGAAGGGGGTTAGAGTATGAATTGGAAAGTTAAAATTGAAAAGGAAGATTTTTTGTAATTTTGTTAACATTTGTTAACTATTTTCGAGATGGTCGACTGGTCGAAAGTTTTTCACCTAGGGATTAACAATCACCTAGGTGACTATATGGAAAAATTTTTTGGACAATAATATTCTGCACTAATTATTCTTACGTCGTTTAAAAATTTACGCATCTGTCCAACCTTGTTCTGGACTCATAGATAATTTACTCATCTGTCCGGACAGAATGCGATAATTGGAAGAATATATATACGTATCTATCTGTCTGCGCACATGCATAATTTATCTATCTTTAACTTTCAGAAGTGTCCAATTTACTCATCTGCCCGTAACATATATAATTTGCATCTGCTTGCGCTGCAGTAAAGTGCTGCTGAAGTACAGGTCGGCCTGTAACCTGGGCTTATTCTAGGGAATTTTTCTTGGGGGGGGCGAAACTTTTTCAAAATTTTTCTAAAAAGATGCTAAAAATAGCGCTATTTTTATAGTAATCGCCAAAAAAGTTTTAGTGCAAAATAGTGCTTAAAGGCACAAATCTACAAAAAATCTCCAGTGAAGCCGGAAAATTTCTGAAAATTTGGCTTTTTTTCAGGGTAAAAGTTGGTATATACAAAAAGGGGCACCTACTTTTTTGGGGGGTTGGCCGTTAAGTTATGAATTACGATGAGTGCTTTTTTTCGAATGACCAAACTTTGAAGACCAAATTGTTGCACTGATAGAAAGTATTTGCAGACTAATTTGCATATTATCGCAAAATGATGTGACAATCAGCTAGATTCGATTTACAACCGGAGGGGGCTTTCGTGAAGCTGTTTGTAAAAAATTTATTTTCTTAAAAAACCAAAACGCGTTTTCATTATTGTATTATACTGCAGAGTATTATACAACTTCTAAGAAGACACATATATATATATATAGAGAGAGAGAGCAAGTTTTTCAACCGAGTTTTAAACACTAGCAACCAAAACAGCCAGCTATATGAACTCTGTGTTGAGCATAAGAAGTACTTTGATATATACGTATATATACTTTGTCCATAACAGTTAAAAACATATACGTACACTCAAATGATTATAAGTACGTACGTATTATAGCCTCTAGGCGAGATAAAAAGGGCTGGGCCGTCTCTACTGTGCGTGCACTGCACCTTTAACTAACTCTGCTACGTAAATGTACCATCATTGGAGACGGTAGGTCTGTGTGTACGTGCGCGGGTATTTAGATATAATAGTAGAAAGAAAATTCTTGAGACAGTGGTCACTGTCACCTTGTGTGGGCGTCGCATATTATATAGTATGTACGTACATATATATATATTATATATATATATATACAACGCTTTGCGATATTCTATTCGTGGCTAATATCCTGCTGCAATGCCTGCACATGTATACGTACGTATTCACTCACAGTAGTTGTTACTTGCTACCTATGTGTGTGTGTATGTGCAAACGTATTGCATGTTTACACATGCGTATGTACGTGTGAGTACGTATATAGATACATGCATGCATATAATCTCCAGGCTGAAGTGTTGACTGGACTTCTCTGCTCTTGCTGGGCCAATCAATAATTTTGGAACATTCACGTTCTACTGTGAGTGACCGTAGTGTGTGTGTGTATTGCCCATCAGCTGCCCACTGCATGTGTTTTATGCATATGCGTAAGGATATATAGTTTGCTGTGTGTGTATATACTTTTGCAGATTCTGTGCTGTATTGAAATAAGTTTTGACTGCATGGCTGGTGAGATGTTTGTGCTGGCAGTCTTCAGCGGACATAGCTTTTTTATTAGGAACGTTTACAGTCAGAATCAGTAACAATGTGGGTCGGGTGTGTGTGCGTGCGGTGGTGCCTTGGCACATTCACTGCATAATGCTTTGCTTCAGAAACGTGAAAACGCAGCTGAACTTTCAGTCTTGCCTGTGGAACCTCTAAGATGTGGCATGGCCGTTTGGGTGCTTACGTTTAGTTTGCTTATTCACAAAATCTTCTTTTCACAATTTATTGCAGCTGGATGCCGAGAGAATTTATCGGAGGGTTTGCTTGGGGGGGGAAGGAGTCGATCCCAACCTTTTTGTTTCCCTTGCCTGCCCACTCTGCCCCTCCCTGCCCAGTCTCCGGGTCAAGTAAACAATCTCCCCCCCAGCCTCAGTTGGGGGGGGGGAGATAGTTTACTTGATGCTAACTTTCTCAAAACTTGACCAACTTAGCTAAAATTTTGTGTGGGGGCATTCCATCACATGTCTGATTGATAGATATAATAAAATTTTAAAATTTTAAAAATTTTAAATTTTTAAGTTTTTTAAGGGGGGGGCAAAGGGAACCAAAAAATTTTTTGTCTCTGATTTTGCTGAAAAGTTGTATATATATATAGGGGTTTCCAGGGTCGCAGAACACTAATCTGAAATCCATTTTTCGATTCACATTTTCGTTCGTTCAATGTAAGCTAAAGTAGTTAGCTTAAGATGTAAGCTCGTACTGAACTAACGAAAAGCTGAATCGAAAACGGACTTCAGATTCGTGTTCAACGACACGGAAAACTCCTATATACAACTTCATCAATATCGGAGACAAAAAATTTTTTGGCTCCCCTTGGTCCCCCCTTAAAAAACAAAAATTTACAATTTTTTAAATTTTAAAATTTTATTAACAATCAATCAGACATGGGTTGGAATGCCACCACACAAAGTTTTAACCAATTCGGTCAAGTTTTGAGTGAGATAAAGCGCTGGGGGGAGATAGTTTACTTGGGATTTTGGAGGGGGGAATTGTTTACTTTGATCCCAGTCTCCCCCTACCCACTCCTACTGCTATTTGGGACAATTAGTCTGTATATAACTAGTATTTTGCAGAATGAAGAAAGAAGCTGGCGATGTGTTTGATCGGCTCTGTACGTTTTTTCTGCTCTCCCCATAAACTACTTTTCCCCAAAGTTTTACCCTACAGATTTCTGGAGGGGTCGAAATCTGACTGAAAAATGCTTAAAGTAGCTATATATATTTTTTGCTGCTAAATTCAACAATTTTAACAAATTTATATATATATACGCTTAAACTAACCAAAAAGGTCTAGACATCAGGGTATTTTTTAGGGTTTTTTCGGGGGGGGGAGATTTTTTGCAAAACTGGGCTAAATATTAGTATTTTTGGGCGTATTTTACACGTAGAAAGGGAAAGAGTTCTCAAAAATGCCAGGATTTAAGCTAACAATTGTCATTTTTAAGAAAAATCTCCTTTTGAAAATTTGCCTATTGGCAAAACTTTGGGCCCCCGAAAAATCCGGGGGGGGGGAGCAAAAGTACCGGGGGGTGAATTTCGTAAGGGGGCAGTAGAGTTCCGAAGTTTGTTTTAAGTAGGCTTAACTTCGAATTTGGTTCTGGCTCCTTAGGTCCAAGGTGGCTACCCTGGCCCATTTGCATAAACCTATTTATTGACTCCACTCCAGGAACTCAGGAATCCACTTTTTGGTGTTGCTGTAGTTTCCACAACGGGTCTTGTCTCGTTTACCCCCCCCCCCCAGTACTCAAAATCCTTAAAACTTGACCAAATGAGCTAAAATTTGGTATGGGTATGTTTTCGACCACGCTGAGTTCGAATATCGCAAAATTTTTCGATTTCGCGAAATTCGAAATTTTTCGATTTCTAAGGGGGGAACCAAGGAAAACAGAAAAATTTTTTGTCTTCGATTTTGCTGAAAAGATGTATATAGGGTTTTCGGGGTCGTAGAACACGAATCTGAAGTCCGTTTTCGATTCAGCTTTCCGTTCGCTCAGTATATATAAGCTTAAGATGTAAGCTTATTCTGAGCTAACGAAAAGCTGAAACGAAAACGGACGCCAGATTCGTGTTCTACGACCCCGAAAACCCCTATATTATATACATCTTTTCAACAAAATAGAACACAAAAAATTCTTCGGTTTCCCTTGGTCCCCCCTTAGAAATCGAAAAATTTTGCGATATTCGAACTCAGCGTGGTCGAAAACATACCCACACCAAATTTTAGCTCATTTGGTCAAGTTTTGAGGATTTTGAGTACTGGGGGGGGGTAAACGAGACAAGACCCTCCACAACAAACAATTTGGCGTATATGATTTCGCATCTGGACCGGTCACGTGACTTGGCCCAGGTCACGTGACTGGTCATATATATACTTTATTTATTAGGCCAAGGAAGCCTAAAATCTTGCCTCTACAGGTTTTTTGAAGTAGAATTAGAATTTGGCAGTTATGTAGCTTTAACCCATGTATGTCATTCTGACCACCCTCTAGGTCCGGAGGGTCGGGTCGGGGTCATGACTAACAGCAGTTCAGTGTTTCAGAAGGGAACTGAAGCAGTTAAAAGTGCTATATATAAGTTTTCGTGGTAGGATTTTTTATTTTTTTCGGATCTGTGATTTTGTGTTAACGGATTAACAAAAAATCACCCGTTAACAAAAAACTCAGTGGCGGATCGGATCACGAAAGCAAGCTAGCAACGCTTTCTCATCACTTTTGGATCGAGCGCACTAAACAACGTATTCAGAACCCATAATGGCCAACCTAGTGTATCAACTAGGGCAACTGACCGCGCCGAAGTCGTAGTGGTCACTGATGGCCAGGGGTTTTTTTTCAAAATTTTACCTGTGCTTTTTAGTGTGTTTTTTTAAGAAAATGTGTGTTTTTTAAAAATCTGTGTTTTTCCTGAAATTCGCTTTTCGCAGTTTTAACACGTTTTTAACGGTTTTTACAGCATTTTAAACTATATTTAGCATTTTTCGCGTTTTACAGAAGAAGTACAAAGCATATATTGCATGCTCAGTCTTCATAAACGATATTTCAATGTTCTGAACGTTAAATATTTGCATTGATGACGTCTTTTTTGCGCCACAATGGGGGGTCTGGGGGGCGGAGTCCCCCAGACGTTCAGAATTTTTTGAAAATTGTGACAATTTTGGTCTGAAATCCTTCAATCCTTTTACTTTTCGGGTTTTTACAGCATTTTAAACTATATTTAGCATTTTTCGCGTTTTACAGAAGAAGTACAAAGCAGATATTGCATGCTCAGTCTTCATAAACGATATTTCAATGTTCTGAACGTTAAATATTTGCATTGATGACGTCTTTTTTGCGCCACAATGGGGGGTCTGGGGGGCGGAGTCCCCCAGACGTTCAGAATTTTTTGAAAATTGTGACAATTTTGGTCTGAAATCCTTCAATCCTTTTACTTTTCGACAGTTTATTTTATTCCAGTTATTTGCAGAATTTGGAAACGTAATTTCATAGAATAATTTGCTTATACAGTCCCTAATGACACCGTTGCTTAGAATAATGAAGGCTACACGAAAACTAATGCCTAGACGAAAACAAACAGAAGTAAAAACATAGATATATAGTGAATACTTGCGCCGAAGGCGCAAAATTTTTTGGAAAAACTTAAAAATTAGGCTTAAAATTAATAAAAATTCGCTCCTTCAGGTGAAAATGTGAGTGTGCTTTTTGGTGTGTTTTTTTAAAATTTTGTGTGTTTTTTTAAAAAAAAGTGTGCGAAAACACAATAAAAAACACAAAAAAACAGTGCTGATGGCCCCCGGCAGCGTCCAGTATGAGGTCTGGTGGCTCTAACATGCCGTTTTAAAGGATAGTTTTTGTTAACTGTAGACTAACACTGACTTCAGGAATCACGTTTACAGTTGGACGGTTCAGATCCGGCTGGTTACCAGGTTGGACACCCAGAACTGTCGGATCCAGGATTTGGTTATGACGGGGGTGCTGCTGAAATTGTTTCACCGTGGGATCTAGGGGAGCCCGGAAGTTGAAGAAATGTTTTGTTTTTGAATAAAATCTGTCTTCGGATCTTTAATTCTTTTCATATTGTCACGTACGCATTTTTCGGCAAAAATGGCGATTTTCTTCGAAAACTCGGGTGCATTTAAAGCCTATTCTTCATAAATGCAATAAAAATGCCGTTAAAAATTAGAAAATTCGTGCCGCAGCCCCTTAATTTTTTGGTTTTTTGCCCTTTTTCCTATTTTTCTCCTTAATTTTTCCTACCTTGGAATAAGGACGGGGGACGGCCGCCCCCCCCCGCCCCCATGGATCCGACCCCCTACCTTGGAATGAGGACGGGGGGCGGCCGCCCCCCCCCCCGCCCCCATGGATCCGACCCTGCCAGAAATGTCATGCAACCTGAAGACAAATGGTAGAAGGGTTCTCGAGTTCGCTGAGCAGGAATTTGGCGTTATTTTAACTCGGAATTCGGCGAGGCTGAAAAATTTTTGAAATTTACCCTCAAAACCCTGTTTTTTCGGCTACTTTTGGGTTCTTCTAGGAGGGGGAAGGCCCGAATCAATCCTGGGGGCAACCCAAGTCTAAGGGAGGGCCAACCTCCTGTAGGAAAAAGCCAGGCCCTACTTGACCGGATGCCTCACCCACTTTTTGCGGTCTCCCAAAAATTAAGTTTGGGAGGTAAAATTTTGTTGTACGTATATATAACTAACTTTTGAGATTTGTTCTAGTAGTTTCCCCAAACTATATATATACGTACCTGTTCTAAATGTGGAACATTTGTCATGCCATATATATAGTCAGAGGGGGGAAAAAAACAACGATTTTCGAAATAAGGTTATTACTCGCTACAGACTGTAGCTAGCAAGACGCTTTATATACCAGCATGTAGGGCTTGGCCTGTACTTTCTATACCACCAGTAAAATCAGCATTCGGTTGTACTTCTAGTAGGCTAGCCTCAATATAGACCATCTTTTTTTCCCCCACAAGTGGGGGAAAAAAAGATGGGGGTGGGGAAAAAAAGATGGCACCAAATTTCGTTCCTTCACCACCATAGCAGCAGATAAATGGCATTTAAAGGCATAAAACGCAATATCTACTTCTAACAACTCGTTGCCGGCAGCCAGGCTTAGTATTATCCATCGTAAATGCCAAACTTAGTAATGAGCTAACATTGCTAGGAAATTAAGATTTTTGGTCTACAAAATCTTATTTTTTCCGGTAATTTATAATTTAATCGCCTTTTGTGTTAACTTGCAATGATAAAATACACCATTTTGCAATATTAACCCGCAAGAAATTGAGTGTTTTATTTATGATGGGTGGCAAAATCGCACAAAAGTGTTCAGGGGTCATCCATTTCGGGTGGAGTCTTTTGCATATCCACACTTGTGAAACTCTCTGGAATGTCCACAGTTCATAATATCACAAAAATATTGTTTATGGACCCTAATTTTCTTGTTATCTGCATGATTTACCCCCCTGGGAATATTTGCCAGCATTCCTCCACAGGGGCAGGTCATATGGCTCTTTTCGGCAGCGGAAGGTCAATTGGGGGGTATAACAGTTCAAATGAGTAAACAATTAGTCGTTATTTTTGCTTAAATCAAAAAAACGAAACTGCCGGCAAAAAAGCACACCGTTGTTTTTTTCCCCCCTCTGGTGCAAAAAGTGTGGGGGAAAAAAAGATGGTCACTATTTCTCAACCGTGTGACCTAGCGAAAATCCGACTAGCCCACGTTATAGAGCACATCCACAAACCCCTTCATGCACAAAATGACTCCTGTAACTATTACCAGTAAGTTGGCATAATCTTAGAAAATTTGAAAAATCCTTAGGTTTTTGGACAATTTTTGGGTGTCAACTTCGGACCCATGCCACACGAAGGCTCAATCGACAGGAACGGTTATTTGTATTATGATCTTAAAGTACAAGACTTGAACTTTCATTTGCACTAGATTTTGTATCTCTATCTTATACCAGTCGAGCAGGGTGAGCCGTTGTTTTTTTCCCCCACTTTGCCGGTGATGCTTTTTTCCCCCCTCTGACTATACCCCGATACTATATATAGATATAGAAGTTATAGTTTAGCAATAATTGAGGCTATTATACCACAGTTAAGCTAAGAGTGTGCCGCGATACTACAACTTTTAAAATTTTTTTCAATTTTTAGCTATATATACATGATTAAGGGCGTATAAGATTATTTTAAGATTAAAAACAGCTATTTTTTGTGTGTTTACCTTAAATGTGCTAATTTTTGGCTAAAATTTAGCTGTATATATATATATATATATATTTATAATTTAAACTTCGGGGTTCCCCCACTTTTCGAAGCCCCCGCCAGCCACTTTCCCCTCCCACTTTCAAAACCTTATCTAAATCATAAATGCCAGTACTTATCTGAAGCGAGCACAATTTTCTGTTTAATCTGGAGTTGTTATGTTTAGATTTAAGTACTAACGAAAACTTTTACTATTAACATTTTATTTGTCATTCAGTCATAGCCATGGAGGTGGATAGTGGTGATGCCGCCGATATGAAGCCGTAAGTGCTGTTTTGCTGTTGTTAATTAGCGTGTTATGTATAGAAGTTTGCTGCAGGTAGCTTCAGTATGGACGTATCTGGGGGGGGGGGGGTTTGGGGGGTTGAAAGCCCCTCTTTGGTTGTGTAGAGCAAAATTTATCTATATTTCATCACAGAAAGTGCAAATTTTTGTTGAAACCCCCTCCTTTTCAGTATTTTTGTTGTAACACGCCCCTGAGCTCCAGTACTTATTTTTCTCCATTACGTTCAAAACTAAAACGTCTTCAACTGTGCAGAATGGGCATTGTTAATAACAGTTTCTGTTTGCAAGGACCGGGCAGGTTATAGATGTTTTATACCACCCATCTCGGACAGCGTAGAGTTGTAAATGCCAAAATTTTGTCTAATTTTGTAGCAATTCCTGAGTTTTTAAAAGTTAGATAAATGTTTAGCAAGGGTTTTTTGAAAAGCAAAAGTTCAAACATTTGGTAGCATCAAAGGTGATCCAACCGTACACGCTTTCCGGGCTTGACTATCTGGGGGTTTTACTGGGGAGGGCGGGGAGCGCATCCCACTTTTTGGGTTCCCCCCACTCGATCCCTTCCTCTCACCACTTTTTTGGGCTTCCCCCACTCACCCTAAGGTGCCCATAGAATGCAAAATTTTTAGGTTTTTGGTCAAAATTTTCAAAAATTTTCCGGCTGCGCCAGAAATGTTTGTTCAAAAATGGTCGTTTTTGGTGCTAAAACTTAATTTTGAGCACTTTTAAGCTTAGTTTTATTTGAAAAACATGCTATTTATACTGCGTTTATAGCATTTTTAGCCTATTTTATTCCCCACCACTTTTGGACCTACCCCGCCCAGTGTTGCTCAAAAAAGTGCGCAATGGCACACTTTTTTCTGAAATGAGCAAAAAATTTTGGGCTTGTGCGCACGTGTGCGCACCTTTTCTACCGACACGGAGAGAAAATTACTAAGCATTACTTAAGTGCTCAAAAAAATTGCTCCTGGCTCTCAATTTCACAAAAAATCTCCAATTTTTCCTGGGTTTTCTCTAGCCCAAAAAAAGTGGGGGGGGGAAAGTGGGGGGGGGGGGATCCCCCCCACGTGGGGGGGGGGGAAGACCAAAAGTGGGGGGGGGCTAAAAAGGGCTAAAAATGCGGTAAAAATTGCGTGTTTTCTCCGTATACTGCTACAACTAATCTCAACAGTGCTCAAACATCAAGATTTAGTACCAAAATAGACGCTGTTTAACCAAAAAATTCCGGCGAAGCCGGAAAATTTTTGGAAATTTTGACCAAAAATCCTACAACTGTGGCATTTTCTGGGCAGCTTATAGTGAGTGGGGGGGGAAGGCGAAAATCGTGGGGGGGGGGGGAACGAGGGGGGGGGAAGAGGTCGAGTGGGGGGGGGGACCCAAAAAGGGGGGGGTCCCCCCCCACCCCCCACCCCCACTAAAGAAAACCCAGGGCCCTGCCCCAGACCCCCCTCCTTACTTGCCTACTGCTGGTTTATCACTAAGTTGCGACCTAACTTTCAGTAAACATGCTAGCTTTAATATACAAGCACCCTTGGCCTAACGTACGTGTGATTTTCCAACTTGTACATGTATACAACACGCTTTGCATATTCAAGTTATGAAATAACTGGTTGCTAAATTTTAATTTTAGTTTGGCAGTTTTGCTAAATTTTAATTTTAGTTTGGCAGTTTTTGGAGAAGCTTGCAAAACTAGCAGGAGGTTCCTTGACAGCTAGGTTTATGTATGTTATTGTCCGTGTTTTCTCTACCCACGGACAGTTCAAAAAGCATTTAAAAATAGAGATGCTATGGGCTGAGCCCTGAAAATCACTGAGTGAGATGTCGGAATCATTTTCTGAAAACGGCATAATTTTCGATGAAATTTCCAACTAGCGCGTATTTTTTGTTTTCATAAAGAGTAGTGATGATTCTTAGCTTGCAAACAACTTAAAAATTGTCAGAAGGTTTCATTTTGCTAAATTTACAGGATGAAATTTTACTTTTAAATCAATAAAACTTGATATATACAAATTTACTTTTATATCAATAAAACTTGAACATTAGGTGAAATTTATTCAGCCATTAAGTTCTCTTATAATATAATAAGCCATCTTATAATCAGCAGCTCTGAACATTGTAGAAAAGTCATGCAATTACTAATAAATGCAAAACAGAAATTTTATGCTAAACTTTTGCATTTTTTCTGCTATGTGCACTTTTTTCGCAAATAGAGCAAAAGATTTTGGGGCAGTGCGCAGAAGAGCGCAAAAGTGTCCGAGCAAAAAAACACTGCCCCGCACTAGTAGGGTTCGTTCCCCCTCTCGTCTCCGCGTATCTTATTTTGCCTAGAAAACCCCCAGACTATTGAGCCCTCCCCTTTAAACAATTGTGGGTGCTGCCGGACCTGCCTTGACGTTTGAATACTTAATTTGGCTATCCTGGAAAGACGTGTTGGGCGGTCTAAGCCTATTGCTCTGTATATATACGAGCGTTACTTGTATTGTATCTATTGTATTTTCTTTTTTCAGGACAGTGCCAACTACGGAATTGGTGGACAAACCCATAACTGTGAAAACTGAAGAGGTAGGCTGTTTTCGAGTATGTATTATATACTGAGAGTGTGCTGGTGCAGAATGTCAAAATAATGCGTCTTATTCGTTTAGCTTAACACCTTTTTATTGAGAAATTCCAATAAGATCTCTTGGAGATGTGGGTAACTGGTTTTTCCTGCAGGATTGGGAGGGTCTCCTCTGCGTCCAGAAAATAGTTGCGCACTTGATTGGGTTCCCCGTAATTTCGGATTCGGGCGCCTTTCTAGCAAGCAGCATTTTGAGATCAAAGAAATTTTGAGAAGGTCCGTTTGACAATTAAAGGAGAATCAGAGGCATGCAGTACGTATACCTACTGAGTACAGGTGCTTATATTATATTGAATTATCTTTTAATGCTAATCTGAATTGTGTAATAAAGTTGCGAAACAACACTCTGGTCTCCGATGTTTCGTCGTACGTTGTATTTATCGGAGGTTGCATGGTTTAGCGGTCACAAACCCCGTCTTCTGTTGAATTAGATTCTGATGCGGTAAGACGGTGGTTCAAAAAATCGTGGGTGCTACTGCGATACCAATGTTTTTGCCAAATGATGTATTTTCCCTTCTAAAATTTTTGCCTTTATTTCCTATTTAATTTGGGCTATTCCTTATAAAACTTTTCTAAGCACAATTTGCTTTTGAATTTCAGTATTTTTTAATATATACGTATATACCAGGTGTTTTGATTAAGATGGGTTGCACTCTTTCTTTAATTCTTTGCTTACTCATTACCAGTTTAAAGTTTTGGTTGATTCGATTAAGTTTGGAAAAACTTATTCTATTTGTAGGTACGTACGTACGTACGTACTGTACCGACCCTAGTAGTTTATGCATGTTTGCTTCTTGTCTTTCTGCATGAAAAGGTGGTTTAGCCTAGTGCTGTTTGGGGGATTTTGAAAGTATAATATCAATTGAGAAAGTGTTTTAAAGAAACATCCAAGAAAACCCCATTTGTCTTTTATGTGTTTTGTTTGCTGGGTTATATGTTATCGGGTATAATTTTAGTTTACCCATTGTATGTACGTATATATATATATATACCTAAGTGCAGAAGTAGACATATTAAACTTTTGTTGTTACAGAAAGAAAGGATAATGAATAGCAGAATGCTCTGTTTTCGAGGTCTTTAAGATATGAAGCTGTTTGAAGTTGAATTTTGATTGGGTTTTCAGGAAGAAGGTGAAGTTTCTAGTGATGGCGAAGAGGCTGGAGCCGATGCATCTCCAAAGTCATCTCATTCCAAAGAATCTGCAGGACGACCAGCCACTGGTCTCAGTACTACTGCTACATCTTTTGCTGATGAGGTTAGTTGGGCAGAATTACGTAGATAATGAACGTTAAAGCCTATCTATCAACTTTTAATTTATACACTTATAGTAGTTACACTTAGGTAAACTATATATATATGTTTAGCACACGATAATGTAGCTTTGTAATCTGTTTAAAAATTTTCGTTAGTTACCAGTTTATTGACAGTGGGTCGTTTCACAAAAAACTTAAACTACTTAACTTAAACCACTTAAACTACTGAAAATATTAGTTTCATAAATAAACGGCTTAAACTACTTAAAATACTTAAACGGCTTAGCGGCTTAAACGACTTAACCTAAACGACTTAATTTAAGTAGTTTAAGTAGTTTAAGTCATTTATTTATGAAACGAATTTTTACGAAGTTTAATTTAAGCCGTTTAAGTTAAGTCGTTTAAGCCGACTTTTTAATGAAACGAATGTTACAATAACATCAAAATGGTAGTTTAAAGGTGCTGGTCCGGTATTATCATATAAGTTTGAAAGACTGTATATTCCTCAATTCTTGGAATTCAGCGATAATTTTGATATCCCTTCAACGCTTGTAATGTGCTTGTTACAACTACGTAGAATACAGCTGTCTTAGTGCAACAGTTCTATTTGGACGTGCGCTTGAATGGAAACAATTTCGAACATGGATTACTCCAGTGACTGTCTCAGGTGACGCTGCCACCTTTTTCCACCCTTTCAGGATAATTTTCTGTATAAGCGATACAGGATTTTAATTGTCTTCTTCTGGAAGAACGTCCAAAACTGGGCTAGAATAGGCATCATCTTGATGCCCGCTGCTTCATTGTAAATTTTTAGGAGTTTGCAATTTCTGAAAAAGCGTCACCTGGGACGACCACCATTACTCCAAGTGTAGGAAAGCTAAAGAAAAGCGACCAGTTCCAGCTTCGAAAGAAATTTCTTCCCGAGGACTATCTTTTATGAAATTATTTAACGAGCAAACAAGCTCAATATTTTGAGAAAACTGTCTGTTTCGCCAAAATTTCTAAGTTCTGGCAAATTAAAGCTAATTTCCCAAAATCCAATTTTTTATGTTTTCGACAATGATATAGCAAATTTGACTAAACTTCAACAGCAAATGTGCTTTAAAGGATACGGACCAGCATTTAAATTGCTGTTTCCTTTGTGCAGTGTATCATAGGGGTCGCGGCAGCGACCCCTATAATATGTGTCAAAAGTCCCTGGAGACACCGTAAAATAAGCTGCGCAGAGGCTGCGCAAAATCCTGCGCAGATCCTGCGCAGATTTCATGCGCAAATTGTAGAGCACATCGAGTTTAGTATGTATGCGAAGTTTCAGCCCCGTATCACTTTCCGTTAAAAAGTTGCGCCCCGGACCGGTTATGGCGGCGATGTTTTTTTTTCCGGTTTCTCCTATTTAATGGTCGTATTGTCCTGACTTTCCGCCTCTTTCACGTAATCTGCAGCGGAGGCCGGACCTAAAGGGGTATAGGGTCTGGTAGTACCCCATGCGCCATTTAAGAATCGCTACTTTTTTTGCGCCGCAGGTGCGCCACAGCGCCGCAGCGGCGCCGCAAAGTCGGCTCAGAGCGAAAAGTGACCATTTTTGTGGTCGCTGCGCAGCTCGAACGTTAAGAGCTGGAGCCGATTTCTTTTTATATTCAGAAACTACATATATTGAACTAACTAAATAGCTAAGTCTCGTTTCTCTATCACTTCCCATGCGACCACTGTGGCCGGTCAAAAATGGTGAAAATTCGAAAAATGAAAAATCGAAATTTCTCGCTGTGTATTCAACTTAGAAAGCTCAATTCTTTCATACAAAGGTTTTCTGGCACGGCGAATTGATTCCCGTAAGCAGTTTTGCCGTCGGACCCACCCATATTGCTGGGCGGCTGGTTCCACTTTGCTGTCGGGAGGATCAAGTCGGTACCGACTTCCAAGAACACCATATAGGACTGTGCATAGCCTCTCAAAACTTTGTCCATAGGGGTTTTCTGGTGCGCCCAGCTCATTTCCGGTGTCCGTTTTGCCGTCCGACCCACCCATTTTGCTGGGCTGGTTCCACTTTGCTGTCGGGAGGGTCAAGTCGGTACCGACTTACAAGAACACCATATAGGACTGTGCATAGCCTCTCAAAACTTTGTCCATAGAGGTTTTCTGGTGCGCCCAGCTGATTTCCGGAGTCCGTTTTGCCGTCCGACCCACCCATTTTGCTGGACTGGCTCCACTTTGCCGTTTGAAGGGTAAATCGGGTAGGCGGTCAAGTGGTCAAAAATAAAATTTTTCAAAAGTGGTCAAATTTGGTACCAAATGAAAGCCCTAAGTGAGCTGAACAACTTTTGTCATAGAAGTGCGTACCTAAAGTGGCTGTAGAGGGCTGTGGTGGGGTGGGGTGGGGACTTAGGCGATTTTGGGTCAAAAATTAAAATTTTCAAAAGTGGTCAAATTTCGAGTCAAATGAAGGCCCTCATCGAACTGAACAACTTTCGCCATAGAACCACCCACCCAAACTTGCTGTGTCGGATTTATATACTTGCTTTCTCAACCGGAATTTAAACGACAGACATAGGCCCAACACACATATTATCCCCTTTTGTGCGGAGCATTTTTGTTACTTGTTTAACTATAATTAGGTTGATGTAAGTAATAAAATTACTAGAAAATTACCAAGAATAAGTCTTAGGCTTAAGTGGGCCAATCAGTGAGCAGACACGCCTTTATTTAAAGTATTCGTATTATGGCATCAAAAACCCGAGACTTGCGGAAATCAAATTATTCATTAGGGTTGCTCTCGCAGCCGCATTTTGGCTAAAACAATAGCTTGCCAAAGTTACAAAAAGTGTAGACAAAATCCAGGTTACCCATACATTTTGCCAATTTCTCGATTACAAAATGCTACTTCATAGTAACTAAGAAAGGGTCCCCCAGCTATTGGACTGAGGTATCGAATGATGTAAAAGATGTCTCGGCAAAAAATTACGGGTAAAAACTCTCATAATCTTCACTTCATCTAAAAATCGTTAGGTTAATTATAGACAACCAAGTTAATTAATATTAATATTAATATTAATTTCATTGTATAGTTAAAAATGTTCAGCCACATTTTGTTGTAAGATGGCTTCTTCGCTTCCACAATTAAATGAATACTAATGGTCCAAAGTTTATGGAAAGTCCAAAGGAATCATCGCGATAAGCAACCATATATAATAGTTAATATAAATGCCAAAAAAATTTTAGTACATGGTAAAATTGTTGTGTGCTAGAGCCAGAGTAAGCGCTAGTATTGCCATTGACTCAAAACCTTCTTATGCAAGTGAGCTTGTTAATTGTGTAAAAACAATCGGTTCTCAATTGGGACAACGTGTTTAAGCAAATCAAGCTTTGCTTTGTTCATTTAGAATGCTTCTTTTTCATTTAGAAGCTGATACAAGCTAAAATTAGACAAAAAATTTCGTGTTTGAAGTATTGAAGGATTATCAAAAACAGCTACGCTTGTAACGATATTGTAGAATTAAAGTACTCGTTGAGAGCTTTCGAACGATGTAAAAACGGCTTTACAACTCCCACAATATTGCGTAAGTTATGAAGCTTTTAAAATGGACACGTTTTCATTTAAGTCGTTTAAGCCCCGTAAATCTACGGGGCTTAAAAGTGACTGATTTTGAACTGCATTTAAGCGGTCTACTTAAGGTGCTGGTTTCCTTTCGGGTATTTCTAACTCCTACGGTTTTAATCCTTTGCGCAAAGGGCTAAAACTTGCGAAATAACCTATTTCCGTGCTCTTTAACATTTTAGGACCAGTCCCGTATTCTTAGGCCAAAAAATAAGAAAGTTTTGGTTTTTGGCCTTAAGCTCCCAGTAGGCAGACAAGACACGGGGTTGGTTGGTATGGCTGGAAAGAGGACTCGAAAATGAACATTTTTGCTCTGACAACCTTTGAGCTATCTCCAGTGGTTAAGTCAGTATAAGCAAAAAACTGTTTTTAGGGTCAAAAAATGGCCATTTTCGAGGAAATCAGTTTTTTTCAAAATTACTGCCACATGTTTAGGACAAAATTGGCTTAGTTATACTCAATCGATACATCGTCCAAATGCACATTTTATGAATGCCTATTAGCCGGACTTTATTGCTTTCAGCTAGAGATTTGGCCGAAAAACCATTTTGGCAAAACTGCGATTATTTTGTTTCGAACATCGATTCCTCAAAAACTACTCGACAGATTCCGGAGATTTTCGGCAGAATCGAAATTCGCACTTCTGCGGAGGGACGTTTTTCTTGGTTTGGGCTAAAACATATTGAATAGCAAGAAAACTCAATGCGAAGTTGCGAAATTTCGTGTTACTGTGCATTTGGCTGATTTTCTCGACAGTTAAGACCTACTGAGCCAAATCCAAAAAAAACGTCCCTCGGCCCATATGTCCTTCATATCGTGGCACAAAAAGAACTTTTGGCCGATTCTTCAGTTTTGAGAAATCGATGTTCAAAAACTTTTGGTCTATATTCATCCTGTTAGATGTCAGCTTGTCAAAAAATTTCTGGTATTTTTTTTGCTAATTTTGCCAGTTCTGTAAGCTCATGTGAATATACAGATAATAAGCTTTAAAACGATGTATAAAGCTCTCTGCAACTCCCAACATTGCGAAAGTTATAGCGTTTCAAAGAAATCACCACAAAAGCACTGCACAAAAGGATACCACCACCTTAAACTACTTAAACTAAGTATATAGTTCTTATGAAAGCAGTTCTACTTATAAAGTTCTCTCATAAAATAAATAAAATATCATTATATACGCCTAGTCACAACTCTTCCTTAACTTAAACGGCTTAAAGTTTAAGTCGCTGAGAGTTTAAGTAGACCTGTATTTATGAACGCCACTTTACTTAAAGTTTAAGTAGCTGTTTTTTGTGAAAGCGGGTCTACTTAAACGACTTAAGTTAAGTCGTTTAAGCAGTTTAAGTAGAAGTTGATTTCACAAAAACCACTTCGTTTAAGGTGCTGGTTCGGGTTCGTGTATTTTTGGCTTTTACAAGCGCAATTATCGTTGAAATTTATTCAAACTTGCTACAATTACATTATTTACCCTATAAAACATGTTAGAAAAGTCGCGGCTTGAAAATTTGAGTTTTGGAGAAATTAGCTTTATCCCGCCATAACTTGCACTGTGACCAGCCTACATGAATGAACTTATAGTCATTCGAATCCTCTCACCAAGACCTACAACTTTGCTCTTGAGAGTTTTCTTCGATTCCTTAAGGTTTAGGAGATAACAGCGAAAATGATTTTCGAGGTCCAAAACCGGCCATTTTTCGAAAAATCAAATATTGCAAGATTTCGACAGCTTCAACAGCTCTGGTCCGTCGGTCAAGTATTGTCCATATTTGTGGTCCTAAAGGGCATCTTACGCCCAAAGGAGAGCTCTCTGCGGTATCTCTGAAGGCGCACAGCAGTGAAAATGTGAAATTTTGAAAATCGCAACTAGATTGTTTTGAACACGGATTTCTCTCAGCTCATGCAATCAATTAAAAACGGCTTTACACACGTATTTTTGAGACAATTGCCGAGGGCTATTTTTCATGGTTTTGCATTTGACTTTCAGTTCGAGAGAAATAAGCGTCCAAACTTTAAAATTTGACGAAAATCGGACAAAATTTACGTTTTTCTCAAAATCTTGAGCTTCTTTACTCGTTAAACAATTTCAGAAAAAATAGCCCTCGAGAAGACGTTTCTTTTGAAATCTGAACTGGTCGCTTTTCGTTAACTTTCCCACACTTCGAGAAATCCATGTTCAAAAACTGTTTTCATGTTATTGCAAGTCGTTGTTCAAATATCATGTTGTTCAAGCCGAAGAGTTGAAATAAGACAGCTATACTGTACCTAGTTGTTACAAGCACATTCTAAGCTTTAACATGATATAGAAATTATTGTTGAACTCCAAAAATTGAGCAAATTACAGTCTTTCAAAGTTTGCTGCAAATACCCGAACCAGCACCTTAAGTTAAGCCGTTGGTTAAATACTTTTTGTGAATCGACCCGGTGTAAAAGTGTTTTGCTTTGCTATCAAAGAATTTTTGTGTAATACGTAGATCTTATTAGGACTCTTTATGATCTATTCGTTTGGAAGGCAGAAATTCTAACCTTAAGCTGTTTATTTATTTATTGCATTTTCGTGGTATCTAACAGTGTTTTTCCTTCTTTCTTTTTCAGGCTAGCAGCCCAGGCGGTATCAGTCCGGGCGCTCTGAGTCATCCCAGTCCGACCTCTGGTTCTGGGGCTCCTGGAATTCCACTGGGCGGCGCTTCTCATCAATCGCCCAGCAATCGCACTCCATCTCCGTCTCAGCCTGTGGGAGCCATCAAAACCGAAGCTTCCGATGAATCGCTGGCCAGAGCCGCTTCTGGTTCTCCCAGGTCCAGTGAAGGCTATGGTGGCAAACCGGTCAAAACTGAGGCGGCCTCCTGCATGGGCGGTGGTGACTATGAAGAACCGGAAACTTTGCGAGTGCCCAAACGAAAGGGATCCAGTTCTCCTGGTAGCGGTGCCGGAAGTGGAAGTGGTGGAAGTCGAAGCGGCAGCGGGGCTGAGGGAGGAAGTCTGTCTCCGGCCGGGAGCGCTGAGGACGATGAGACGCGTCGCCAGCGTGAGAAGGAGGAGCGCCGACAGAAGAAGCAGAAGCTGCGAGAGAAGCGTGTTCAGGACGAAGAGACTGAGGCACTGGCTCGTCGTGAAAAGAAGCATCGAGTGAAGAAGGAACAGGATGATGCCAGTCCATCTTCTTTCAAAGGTAGGCATACTAAATACTGAAGTTCATTTGGGTGTACGTTAGGTAGGTAATTTGTTTAGTATCGTGTACTTGATTTATACGGGCATGGTTGGTGTCGCGCTATTGACCGCATTAGTCGTTACAAAGTGCGTTGCGAAAGATTTTCACAGGAGCGCTGCGCACAAGGTCTGTCATAAGATTTTAGCCTCCATGTGTCTGCATGGTTCAGAGCTGCGCTTTGTCTGGTAAATTTGGCATAAATAAATTGAAACTAGTTTAGGACTTCTAACTCTTTCCCTCTTTCCCTGACATCTCCACACACTCATAAGTATCCTCCTAAGTGGGTTACATAATGTCTGCATGATGTCTCCATAAGTACAAACATTTTGAAAGGCTATTGAATGTTAAAATTTTAAGTACGGCAGAATATTGATAGTACGTATACGTATGTATATACGGTAATACTAAAAGCAGAAAAAGAAGACGAAGAAGACAATAGCATAGAGATAAACTTTTCATAAGTCTTAGAACTTAGTCATTGCCACAGAAATTCATCCAGTTGCCAACGGATTGCTGATTTATAGGTTTCCTTTTTCTGGCATTCTTGGTTTTATATGTTTCTGAAATTCAGCGCAAAGAAACTATTATACATGTGTAGTCTTCATGTTGTATACTTGTATTGCGTTTTTGTATTGGTGTTTGTAAACTAGTTTTTATACACACCATACCGACTTCTATAACTAAGGAGATCGTTATCTCATTTTGCAAATCTGGCGCAACAACTGAAATAAGTTTAATATTTTTGCAAGCCTTAAACTGTACAATTGTTCATGCAGGATTGCCTATATATTCAATGAAGTTTGCATATACACATACATTAAGTTTCACGCTTTCCATGTCTAGTTATTGTAAAAGTTGAAGGACCCTGCTGAACTTAATGTTGGATGTTCCCTACTGTGCTGGCTCAAAATTTAATCATCTGGTAGTACATAATATTATGAAAAGAAAAATTAAATGTTTTTAATCTGATTTTAATTCATTTCAAATATGTAGCAGGACAGTTACTTTTTACAAGATTTTGTTCCTATCGTTTCTGTGCAGATTCAAATAGAAACATCGATCTATCAGATCTGACAAAAATAGCTACCTACGTCTATCTTTATCGTCGTACGTAATGTAAACTGAGCTGGTGCTGTTGTGTTTTTCAGGCTCTCCTGAACCCGATGCAGCTCCACTGGAAGTGGGTCCGACTCCGCCCATTCCCAAGACTAAGGCTGAGCCGATGGAGGACAAGAAGAAGCGAGATGGTCGGCGAGAGCGCCCACAGCTGTCACAGTATTTGTCACCGGTCCTGCGTCCCGGTCAGGGAAAGGCTGGTCAGGCCATTCGTCTGCGGGCCAATCATTTTGAGATGATTGTGGAACCAAAGATCAGCAGTCTCTATACCTATGATGTTGAGATTGCCCGAATGAGTCGCGACGGTCCGGATGCACCATCTCCTCGGGAGCGTCCACTGCCAAAGGATGATCAGTATAAACGCAACTGGGCCATCTTTAATGTGAGCTTTGGTATTATAGCAGGTTTTTGTAAAGGTATTATACCAAAAACTGTGTAAATGGGAAAAGATAGTTTGCAACGAGGGGCTTCCCTTTTGCAATTTACTGTTGACTTTATCAAGTGCCCTCACAAACAGTCATTACTGTGTTATTCCCTTTAAAATTTTTGATTAATTTGAGGCCTCTTGCTGTGGTTATTGGAGCATCCAGCGACGGAGTTTTGAGGGTTGAATGAAACCCCCTTCTTTTGGGTTGTCTAAAGGAATATAGCTGTTATTTCTAGGACGGAACTTTTCGGAACCCCCGCCCCCGTCCCTCTTTATTGGCAAAAGAAGTGTGGTATTGGAGTAGTAGTAGTAGTAGTAATAGAACCAAAAGTGTAGAAAAAGATTTCTCCGATTTTTAGCTAATTTAAAACTAACAGTCTCATTTTAAGCGTAAAAACCGCGATTTTTTCAATTTAACTTTAAAATGCTAGTTTTTCGCTAATAATTTAGGTATATTTATGCTTTGGGTTCCCCTCCCCCCAAGTCCCTCTCCACTTTCAAATCTCTAGAAATGCCAATCAGTACAGTGGTGCTAGTTTTTGAAATCAGAATGTCATGTCTTCTAAACTATGCATACAATACATACTTATGGTTTGACACATGTCATTTACATTTTCCATATACGTAGTTTGTGACTTGCTTGGTTCTGTTGTAGGCTATCCGATCTGGCTATCCTCAGTACTTCAAGGGCCGTGCTGTTGCCTATGATCGACAGAAGCTGCTGATCAGCTGCGATCCACTAGGAATCGCTGACGAGGAAGAGAAAGTGTTCAAGGCCAAGAAGATCACGTTGCCGGATGGATTTGTGGCTGACTACAAGGTTACTGTGAAACAGACCGGACAGGTTAATCTGGACGAACTGGATATGGTGTTTGATCGAAGTATTGAGCAGCGGTCTCTGCTTCCAATTCAGGTCATTGATATCATCATGCGCCAATATCACTACCAGAAGTACGTATTTAACTACCTTAAGGCATTTTTAAGCTAAGCTTTCACCCCCCCCCTTCATCTGTCCTCCTAAATCGCCTTCTCTCCTCCAATATCTACAACTTCTGGGGTTTTTAACTTCCTCCTCGGCATTGTTTAGGTGCCCTAATTTTTGCCAAAATAACCAAGTTTTTGAAAACCTTTGCGCTTGCCTTAAAATTGTATTCTTAGCCTAAATCCAGATATTTTTGAAAACGAAACGATTGTCAGAATGCGCCAAAATATGTACTAGGGTTTGGCTCTTTATCTAAATAGTTCCTGTATATACCCGAAAATTTCTTCCCTCCCTGGGGCACTCCCTCCACAGAAAAAACCCCATTGATCTCTTTGAATTGTTGTAAATACTAGAAAAAACAGTTAGCATGAGAAACCAGACGGATGAACAGACTCCGGATGGTAAAGAAGTGCAAACAGCTGGTTCTAGTATGCTATAGCTAATACTTTCGTGTAACTAGATAGTTTTTACACAAAACTAAATAGTCTAAACTTTTTCTCTGTCTGCGTTATTGGAATTTTAGAGGTCGGGTTTTTCCGGGTTTGTTCTAGCGGTGGAAGTATTCCCTCAGCCCCCTCTTAACACCAGCCACCCACAAGAAGTGGCCCTTTTGGTCTCCCCAAACTCACAAAGCTTAATAAATTTTCAAAATTTTGCTCTGCGAGATTTTCTTAATGTTTTCATTTTGACCACTACATCTCTTTATTTTGTTGCTTAAACGTGAGCAGACTTAGGATAATAGTTAGGAGCCTCTTAGGAGCGCTCCTAAGCACGTTTCAAAAGCATTCTCCTAAGTTAACAGTGGCATTCTCCTAACTTAGGAAAACAGTTAGGAGAGATGGTACCCGCTCCTAAGTTAGGAGAATGTTTTGAAACGGCATTCTCTTTACTAACTGCCTAAGACCCATTTAGGAATGCTCTTAAGCTTAGGAGCGTCTTTTGAAACGCCCCCCGGTTCCCCAGTTTTGTGCCGCTCGGACTGTTGAGTGAATCCAAGCCGAAACCTTCACCAAGCCAAAGAATTTATACTATTATAAAATTAGCGTTAAACAATTTCACCTTTGTAGCTCTTAATGGGATATTGATTTTCTGGACTTTTTCTTGGCAAAAATGTGAAGCATCCACAAAGGTGTATATTTGTGGACTAACACGAGTGTGTATTTCATTTATTTCCTTAATTTTGGAAGGATTTATACTTTTTGTCCACTTCATCCCAGAAATAAATTCCGGAAAAGGAAAATAATGCTACGTAACCTAACTTGTTCCTATAATATTTGTAGACTGCTATTCAGTTGATATGTGTTTTGCATTGGTTTTGTTATATTATAGTAACACCTTTGTTGCCTGCGGTCGCGCATTCTACTCGCCTGAAGGCGTCCGAGATATGCAGTATGGTCGATTTCTGCGAAAGGGATTCTTTATGAGCGCCCGTCCTGTGCAAAGTTCCGCCAGAGCCATCAAATCTCATGGAACCAAAAAACTGAAGTTCTCTCTGTCGCTGAATGTTGACAGTACGTATAAATATTTTTACTGGCATTTTGATATTTATGATAATGCTGCT
Organism: Trissonchulus latispiculum; assembly: GCA_030248195.1. NCBI lineage: Eukaryota > Metazoa > Nematoda > Enoplea > Enoplida > Ironidae > Trissonchulus > Trissonchulus latispiculum. The sequence goes on from JASAND010024805.1 coordinate 29,851, forward strand.
TTTAACAGTGAAGAGGAGCCACGTGGCTTTCTTGTCACAGAAGCGGAGGAAACACACCTGAAGCTTGGTCTTCCAAGTAGAGTTATTTCAGAGCTTATAGTTCTTATCGTTTAGTTTTTATTTGAGTTTATTTTTATTTGTAGTTTTTATTTGAGCTGCCGCTTGAATTTTGAAGGTATAACTAATATAACTAGTATTTTGTAGCCGCCAACACTGTATTCTACAAGGATATCAATTTGGTTGAATATGCTCAGGAATTTCTGAATGTGGATTTGTATCGTGAGCGTGGAGGATTGAATCCAAGGGCTCTTCGTGATCTGGAAAAGGATTTGAAAGGTATAAACAAAAATTATTCTATCACATTAATTCTGTGCAGATATGTTTGATGAGGTTTCAAAGTCTAGCCTAGCGTCGTTCCAGCTGCTTCATCTACCTATTAAGGCGCGAATTTAAGACATGCAAGAGTCACTTAATCATAACCCCTTGCGGTGGTGGAGTGTCACTGCTGTGTTGTTATAGTTTTTCTCTGGCGTCTTGCGGTGCATTAGAATAAAACTGGATTTGGATATTTTGATTTTTCCTTTTCAAGAATTTTTTCCCTTTTTCATGCGTCAATGTCTGCAAATATTGTATATAGTCAGGGGGGGGGGGGTAAAAAAACAACGATTTTCGAAATAAGGTTATTACTCGCTACAGACTGTAGCTAGCCAGACGCTTTATATACCAGCATGTAGGGCTTGGCCTGTACTTTCTATACCACAAGTAAAATCAGCATTCGGTTGTACTTCTAGTAGGCTAGCCTCAATATAGACCATCTTTTTCCCCCACAAGTGGGGTAAAAAAAAGATGGGGGTGGGGAAAAAAGATGGTACCAAATTTCGTTCCTTTACCACCATAACAGCAAATAAATGGCATTTAAAGGCATAAAACGCAATAACTACTTCTAGAAACTCGTTGCCGGCAGCCAGGCTTAGTATTGTCCACCATATAAGCCAAACTTAGCAATGGGCCAACACTGCTAGGAAATTAAGATTTTTGGTCTACAAAATCTTATTTTTTGATGATTTATAATTTAATCGCCAAATTTAATTTTTTATCTCTATCATGTGCCAGTCGAGCAGGGTGAGCCGTTGTTTTTTCCCCCACTTTGGCGGTGATGCTTTTTCCCCCCTCTGACTATATAATGCTGTTCACTTGATTTTGATTGTTTTAGTGATTCGTGTCAAGACAATTGAAGGTGTGGCCAATCGCCAGTTCAAACCTCGTGCTATTTCCAAAGAGACGGCTCTAACTCATGAGTTTGAGATTGAACTACGTGATGGTCGTCGTCGTACCACGAATGTGGCCAACTACTTTCAGGAGAAATACAACATTCGACTGCGATATCCTCAGCTTAATCTCATTCAGGGTGGACCAAAGTATGTTGAATGGATTTTTTCCACCGGAAAATTAAAAGTTGGAAGATTGCCAGTTTACGCCCCATCCAGACTAATTTTCCTTGAGTCGGGGCTCCATCGGACCATTCTGTCAAGAGTCCATAATAAATTACTTATGTTATAGAAGATATTACTTATATTATATTATCTTCTTATATAGTGCAATTATGATTTAGTATTTTTCGTGGAGCTGTTTGGAATTTTTCGGTGGGTCTTCTCAAAGCAGTGGTTCACTTTGACGTTACCTCGACCAGTATTACAGAGGATGCATGTGCGTTGGATTTTTGCTTTCAGGGATAAACCAGTTTTCTATCCGATGGAAGTTCTGCAGATTTGTCCTGATCAGAAAGTGTCCAATGCAAACTTGAAGGAAGATCAGATTTCTCAGATCATCAAACAGGTACTTTGGTTTAGAAATAGAGGAAGTGCTGTCATGTGCAAAACAGAATTTTTCGGAATTTGACTGTTTGTAGTGGAGAGTGAGCTAAGGCCGCAACCCTGTGGTCAGTTCAGAATCATACTTTTAGTGTTTTAAAAGACTGGACAATATATCGTAATCACGACTGATTAATGAGCCAAGTGTAAAAGTACAGATTTGAGGAAAACGTTGTGTCCATCCAGCACTAGCGTAGCTAGAAATATTTTCGGACATTAACAAAATTTGGAAGGTATTAATTGGGGGCAGAAGTTGAGAAGTTTTTCTAATTTATGACGTCTGAGGAATTTTTTTTACATAGCATACTTTTGAAATCAATAGAATGATTAAGGATCAGCACATTTAAATGTGGCTGGGTGAATTGACACCAAATGGGTTTTTGTACTGAGGTACTGGACACCAATTAACAGTGTCCTGCAAAAAATGATGAAAACTGGAGTTAATACTTTGTGGGGAAAGAAATTTTAAGGTTTTTCAAAATTTCAGAAGGAGAATTTTGGGTGGGGGGTTCCGAGCAAATCACCTGGTGTTAGTAAACAGAAACAAATATTTTATTACATCCACGTGACTCACCCCGGGGCTGCTCAGCCCAATACGCCGCGTTCACATTCACAACAGTATACCACATCAGACATGACAATGCTGTTGCTTGCAAGCGGCAAGATCAGGTCAGAGTTAGTAGACAAACAGATACGATAATGACGCAGAGTTTGGTAGGCCAAGGGGAATGTTCGAGCACATACGTATAAAGCATAGATAAAGATAAAGATAAAGATAGTTAGTACGAATTTCAAAACCATCTCGAGAATCCAATCCAATTTCCTCCAGCCCCCCATCCTGGCTATGGTCTATCTATGTGGTTTTAAAATCTCTTAAAGAATTTCATTCGACCTTATTTTTTTCTCTGTGGACTTTCTACAACGAATTGTTTGGCACTTTGATAGTTTATAGTTGCACTTTGATTTTGTAGGCAGCCATTCCTCCAGATGCTCGCATGAATGAAGTTGAGCAGATGTTCCGAAATGCTCGAGTTCATGAGGACACTGTGGCTAAAGAGTTTGGAATTGAAGTGTCCGGGCGAATGACAGAAATTGAGGGTAAATCTTTTAAATCTACTCCTGGGCATTTAAATTTCTTTTGACAGATTTTGTAAAAAGATCAGAAGTCTAAAATGAGTAGTTTATTCATTGTATCAATTTTATGTTGCATTTGAACGACTTTTGAATAACTCTCATAGCAGTGGATTTTTGTGTATGTTATTAAACTTATTATTAACTACCTTTCTACACTCCTTTAGGTAGACTGCTGCAGCCTCCGGGCATTATCTACAAGGATGGTCGTCCGATTCGTCCCAACTATGGAAAGTGGGATTTCCGCCGCAATCAGCAGTTTTTCAACACTCGCCCGATTCGTAGCTGGTTCCTGATGCTGATTGGAGATCGTATCAATATTCGTGATCAGGAGATTGGGTTAGTACTGTTCTGTGTTTCCTTTTCTTTTTTGGCTGTTTCGTTTCATTGATTTTCTTAGAAAGGTGGAAATTTTGTTTACAAGATCTGTATATTATCGAAAAGCTTCTTTGTATGTTCAAATATCAAGCATTGTGATAAACCCGGATCGGGTGGCATTTTTCACTATAATTTTGGTTCAGACTTCGTCATTCACCTTCTTAACTGTTGCAGACAATTCATGCAAAACTTGAGAGGAGCCGCCCAGAGCGTCGGTCTGGAAATGGGCAATGCCATTGACTGTGCTGTGGTCGATCGGATGGATCAGGCCGAGCCCACTTTTCGAAACATCGTCAATCAGTTCAGGGATCTACAGTTGATCATCTGCGTGGTTCCCGGAAAATCCAGCATCTACGGTTAGTCGGCCAGCCAGACAACATTTATTATGGAATCTTGAAAAATGAGTGTTCTTTATCTAGTTTCGGGCTTGGAAAAATTAACGGTTTGGTTTTCTGTTTTTGAACTCGGCTATAAATAACATTAGCTTTTTCATCTAGGTATGTATGTTGTTGCTGCCTATTTCAGGAGAAATTAAAGCTCTTGGAGATTGCATTCACGGTGTGATGACGCAGGTTTTGACCGCCAAAGTGTTCAGAAACTGCATTCATGGACGCGGCTCGGATGCCACTCTGTTCAACATTCTTTTCAAGATCAATGCCAAGCTGGATGGCATCAATAATGTTCTGGATGAGAAAGATGACATGTAAGGCTGGATTGGATTGAATGTTTTATTCTAGCGTTGGACAAATTGGATGTCAATTCCGTTGAAAATAGCCTCTCTTCGTTAAGTTCGAGTCAACAGTATGGGAATTGGGAAGCGTGCAAGATCAGCAGCAAGGATGTATGAAGGAGTAGAAAGTTTATTTCTCCACATCAACTTCAGAGAAATAATACATGATGGCTTGAAGTAGTACATGTGTATATCCATTGTTGGAATAGCAAGGAGTTGTATTTTGTGTATATCTATTGCTATTAACTTTGATTTGATTTGATTGACATTGCTGTAATTGTTGCATAACTGTTTCAGTGTTCGACGTTTCATCAGTGGTCAGGTGTTGTTCATCGGTGCGGATGTGACTCATCCTTCTCCCGGGTCCACCATGCCTTCAGTTTCTGCTGTAAGTTTTCGACACTTTTATTTGATAATTTGTGTTCATAGTGACTTGCTTGGGATGTTTCGAATTCAGTGTTGTTCATTCATGAGTGCTTAATAAGAGTGCTTCTTGTTGTTTTTAGGTTGTGGGTAACGTTGATCCTTATGGATGTCGTTATACGTCTTCAGTCAGTGTCCAGGCCCCGCACAAGGAAGAAGTGTCGGACTTGAAGGAAATGGTTAAGACTGCCTTGAAGCGATTCTATCGTCACACCAAACAGAAACCCAAGATGATCATCTTCTATCGCGATGGAATGAGTGAAAGCCAGTTTGCCTATGTAAGTAGTGCTGTTTTATGCATTGCTTTGGCATTCTTCTCTGTCTTCATTTTTGTATTAAGGCTAAATTCAGGCCTTTTAGCGCAGCGAGTTAAATGAGTTAAAGTTAACTGAATCCTTTCTCGCCTGCAGGGTTAAACGAGTTAACATGTTTTGACTCACCTCTTTTTAACTCGCGCGCGAAAAGGCCCTTAGTCTCGCATAGACATGTTAATATGAAGATGCTGTTTGGAGCATAGACGTACTGCTACAGCATATCATGACACGGGTCCATATTTGCTGGCATTTTTTAGTGGGGGGGGCACTTTTCGGTTCCCCCTCCACTTTTCGGAGCCCCCCAATTCCCCCCCCCCCACTTTCGCCCCTCCCCACTTTTCGGCAAGCCCCCAACCACTTTTTGGGGGTCGCCCAAAAGTGTCAAAAAATTAGGTTTATGAGGTAAAATTTTAAAAAATTTTCTCAATTTTTAGCTAATTTATGGACTTATAAACTCGTTTTAAGCTTAAAAACAGCGATTTTTTGCGTTTTTACCTTAAAAATGCTCATTTTTCGCTAAAAATTTTGGTGTATTTTACCTTTGGGTCGCCCCCCCCCCACTTTCAAAACCCTAAAAATGCCAGTATTTGGTTGCTATCCGATGTAGCAAAATTGCGTGTTATAATGAGAGGCAGTGGGCTGTTGGTAACTCTGTTGTGTGGCTGGGTTTTCTCTAGCCCAAAAAAAGTGGGGGGGGGGCGGGGGGGGGGGGGGGATCCCCCCACTTGTGGGGGGGGGGGAAGACCAAAAGTGGGGGGGGGATAAAATGTGCTAAAAATGCGGTAAAAATTGCGTGTTTTCTACGTATACTGCTACATCTAAGCTAAAAAGTGCTCAAAAATCAAGATTTAGTACCAAAATAGACGATTTTTAACCAAAAAATTCCGGCGAAGCCGGAAAATTTTTGAAAATTTTGACCAAAAATCCTAAAAATTTGGCATTTTCTGGGCACCTTATAGTGAGTGGGGGGGGAAGCCCAAAAAAGTGGGGGGGGGGGAACGAGTGGGGGGGAAGGGGTCGAGTGGGGGGGGAACCAAAAAGTGGGGGGGGGGGTCACACCCCCCCACTTAAGAAAACCCAGTGTGGTAGGGTCGAATAATGTTTGTGTCTGTGATGGAATTTTGTGTAAGAAAACTGTAGCTTTAATTTTCGATATTTGGATTGAGTCCCGCTACTCAGGGTATTTTTAACAGGTGGAGGCCCCGAAATCACCCCTTCCGGGTTTCTAGCTTTCCCCCAGGGATGTTTTGGGTTCTCGAATTTTCACCAGAGATAGCGTATTTTCAAAAAGCTTTACTTAAAAATGGCTATTTATAGCATACGTAAATTTTTGCAAAAAATCTCCCCTCTCCTCGAAAATTCCTTTATTAGCTATGATCTTATATATGCTATTTTAGGTACTTGATGTTGAGTTGGCTGAGGTTCGAAAGGCATGTGCTTCACTGGAGGAAAACTATTGTCCGGGGATTACCTTTGTGACTGTTCAGAAGGGTCATCATACTCGTCTGTTCCCTGCCAACATCCCACGTGGCGCCAGACCCAGTGAACGCAATGCCCCGGCTGGCACTGTTGTGGACAGCGACATCACTCATCCTACTGAATTTGATTTCTTTCTGCTGTCTCATCAAGGAATTCAGGTGCGTTTTTGGTAGCTGTTCGGCAGTGGTAGGAAAGAGCGCTTTATTTTAAAATTGTTTAAGGTCTCCGTAAAATTGTTGTGTTGCGACCTTCAAATTAGCTCAAGATTCAAGATTAGCTCAACCTTCAAGATTGTTTGTCAAGGGGTTTGGCAGGGCCCTGGGCCTCTCTTCCTATTCAACGATCACCATTTCTCCAATAATGTCGACATTCTCTCCCTTTAGTAGAAAAATCCTTAAACAACACCTCATTTTAGCCATTTTGGTTGGTTTCTAAGTCGAGCGAACGCAAAAATTTGCATTTGCACAAGATTCGGTAAAAAGTTGCTACCTTTACTCATACGGGCATCTGCGAGCCCCACCACATCCCCCAATAATTTTTGCCTAGAAAGAAGAAAACCGGTGTCCCCTTCCCCATCAGTTGACTAGAGGCATCCCAGAGGTGAGAGCGTCAGCCCTGCCTTTCCTGCATCGAAGCAAAACAGGAGAAACAATAGAAAAAAGGTGAAAACAAAAAATGGGTGTCCTTTGGCGCGGATTTTCTACTTCTTAGCAGCATATTTATTGTTTTTTTACGAAGAAAATGCTTTAAATGCATCCAAAATTTCTCTGAAAGTATCTATTTTTGCCTAAAATGTGCAATATTCTTAGAAATATTCTTTGCTTTTCAAAAATGAAAAGAACTAACGATTTCGTTGCAAAAGCAAACAATCCCCAAACCAAAAATCCTGTTCAAACATTTTCCCATCGTGAACCGCCCTCGCCGTCAGAACAGAAAATCTCGGATGGGACAATCATAAAGAGTAATCTTTCGTGCTTATCTCCATTTTACTTGACTTATATCTATATATACATTTTCTGTTTTTTATTTTAGGGAACCTCTCGTCCTACCCACTATCACGTTCTGTACGATGATAACAATTTGACGGCGGATCAGATGCAGCTGATCACCTACTATCTAACTCATGTCTACGCCCGCTGCACTCGCTCCGTTTCTTTACCGGCTCCTTGCTACTACGCCCATCTGGCTGCTTTCCGTGCTCGTGAAATGGTCAAACGTCACAAGTAAGATCTAAGTTCTTGTTTCAATTAGTCTTCATGAAAATGTTGAGTTGAATTAACAGTCTTTCGTGTACCGAAGTACCAAACCGCTTGTGATGTGATCGGTTTATGATGGCTGCAAATTTGTAGTAATTCGAATGCTGGGGCTCAAGGGATGCCAGTATAAACCGGGGCGATTACTAGGTTGACCTCCATGCAGTAGTGGCAAATCATGATTTTAATTTGATTATTATATAACATTTGGTTGTATTTATTTTTTCCTTTATTCTAGTGAAATGTCGGATGTTCGCAGTATTGTCTCCGGCCACAGCGATCAGGATGAAACCTATGATGCCCTGAAGAACGCTGTCGCTGTCAACAAGAATATGCGCATGCGCATGTATTTTGTCTAAGGAAAGGAGCAGGAGACGCAGCGCGCCCGCTTAACTACTGTGAGATACGGACATTATTATGTACAGTACAAAGTTTCCTGTTTATTTCGTTTTGATACGTCTTGCTGTCGTACCTTGTTTAACTTGCTTAAAAAATGCCGACGTATTTGATTTTGCTTTGTATATTTGCTTGCAGTTTTTATGCTTTGGCTGGAGTATAAGGATTTGTTGATGTTGTTTGAGATACGTAGTCTGCAAACGCTTATTTACATGATATTTGTGACGTTTACAGGTAATAGCTAGCCTGTGTATAAATTGATTGGGCACCCATCTTCATATTGGTCATATTTCACGGGCGTTTTATTTATTCTGCAGCGCAAACTCCATTTTGTTTTATTATGTTAATTAAAACAAGGACAGCGCTTGCTGTACATTTTAACCTACTATTAGTATAAGTTTTTCTACATAGAGTTTTGTTGTTTACTTTTGTTATTATATATTTTATGTTTATTGGTCATGTTTGTGTTTGCGTATTATAGTTGTCCATCAGGACTGATTTCTTCAAAGATGTCGAAATTTTATGAATATGCACATATATACTATATTAGTTCAGTAGTTCAGCAATGGACCTCTGTCCTGTAGTTGAATAAAGTTTTTATAAACAATAATTACTTTAACTAGGCCTTGCCCAATTTAATTTTGAATTTTTTGTCAGGTTGGTTTCACTTTTGAGTTTTTGAACACCGATTTCCTTGCACAGGTTAACTTACTATATTAATATATTATGGTTTGATGTATACGTACAAGCGTTTACGTAGGAGAATACAGAGAACAAAACAAAACAAAACAAGACAACGGATTTTTAATTGGGAGCTTTTGTATGTATTTCATTTATGTCATGTTACCTGCTGCCCGTACTGTTCACCTTTGTAATAGGTTAGGTGTTTGTTGTACAGTAGTTGTGTGTGGTAGCTTACTTCTTCCAGTGTGTTCTGTTTTTGTTGTTTAGCACTGCCACTGTCCGCGTACAGAAGAATCTTTTGTCTTGGATCGTTTTATGGTTTGGCTTCGGTTCGGTAACCATTTTCCTGGATAAAAAGAACTTGTATTTCATTTGTGAAGTTAAAATTCTCATCTTGAAGTTACTTGAAAATAGTTGAAAAGGTGTTGTCGTATCTTAAAATGTGTTTTTACTAGTCAAAATTCTTAAAATTGGCTGGAAAATGTTTAATTTTATTATTTTCTTTATTGGTCTTCAGTCTTTAAGGAATGAACTGTTTTTATGATGTATTATGCTGATTATTGCAGTAATAGGTATTCAGTAATGCTAGCTTAGTAAAGGAAAGCGCAGTATGTGGTTGTTCCTCGCTGTTATATGATTGGTATGCTTTCATTGCTGTAAGTGGTTACTGAATGACACGTGGCTTTTATAATTTTGCTGTCGTTATTTTATTCGTATTCGTATTTGTTATGTTATTAAAGTTTGGTGTTGTTCTATTTAACATTGTACATGTGCAGGCTTGCCCAAATAGGTGTGTAAACCTGTGTAGGTAAGATGGCATAGATACATACGATTGAAGAAGCTTGCGACTACGAAGTTCGCGTATTTCGGTCTATTCTTGATTAGCCTTGGATTTCACTAAATCCATTTCCACAGCTTTCGGTTTTACATTTAATTAATCAGCAATCTCATATTTTGCAAAATCAATATGATTTCAAAAATAGTAAGTTCTGTAAAGCCTTTGTTAAATCATTGAGAAAACCCATGTTCCATAGCAACTACAAAAGAGGTAACTTGTTGGTATTCGTGTTGGACTTTTTCGACTTATTCTTAAGTGGTTTAGCTTCGAAAATCTGAACACTGAGCAGCACAAGTCAGCGATGGATAAGACGCCATCCTTGCGAAACGCCTCGGATAGTTGGGATTACAATTATTCGCTGCCATATATCCAGTAAAAGTCTTCAAAAATATCTCCCAGCTGATACTGCTCCTAACCGGTGTAAGACCAACTAGCAAAGTGGCGAGAATGGGTTGCCGCGGCTTTTTCCGTTTATATATAGCGATATCTCCCAAAGGAGGCGGGCCCAGTATTGCGTTCGGTAGCCGACGAGACTAGAGTAAATAAATTTTAGAGGTAGTTTTGGCGGGTTTGAGTGACCGAAGCGAAAGATGGGGGGATAAATTTTAGTAATGAGAGAAAAACCCTTGGGGGCAATATTGATGGTTGGTGGGAGGCGAAAGGAAATAGGGAAGGGGCAAAGGGGAAGGCCCGAACCCAGAAGAGAGGGGGGGGTTGTGGCCAGAGTGGGGCGTGCAGAAAAGTAGTTAATAATTACATGATGTCAAAGTTGGAATTTCGACATAGTTCGACGTTCGTTCTAATTTTATTTGTAGGAAGAATACAGTAATATGACATAAAACGCTAAAATGGTAGTTTAGCTAACTTGTCCAAGTTTGAAGACGATATTATTATGTAATGAGCAGTAAATTCATTGACTTACTACCTGCTTATCAGATTAAAAGTGATTCCAAAAATGTTTTAAGGGTCTGATGGGTGAATATTAAGTTTTTTTTTACATACATCTTGTGTTAGGTTTTAGGTATGCTATGGAATAGCTGAAGAATTAAAAATAAAAATATAAAGACCCTTTTCAGTGATACAAAGGCAGGTAAAGGAAAAGGTCGACGACACGACACTTAAGACAACGGCTTTTGCAAATTAAGATTTCACATGTCTTTGAAGGTGAAGCCTTCTTGAAGCGACTTGTTAAGTATATAATTAAAAGTCCATAATTATTTTCATAGGCTCACATGGGTGGGTGGGGGTCCAAGCCCCCCCCCCCAATCTGGACAAGGTACAGGCCATTCCGCCGTCAGGGGCAAGGAGCAAGGAAAAATAAAGCAAGAGGTAAGCAGAAATAGCCGGAAAAAATAGGTTTTCGCGCAGAAATTCCGAAAAATTTCCGCCTTAGCCGAAACTTTTTACTAAAATTTTTCCAAAAAATAGAGCAAAAAATTTGCAATTTTTCTAAAATTCTTAAAAAAATGTGAATTAATATTACTATCAGTGTGATTTTATGCTTATGGTACGAGCATCCCCCCCCCGAAAATTTTGGATCAAGGTACAAGTCCCCTCAGAATTTTCTTGGGACAAGCCCCCCAGGATCTGCTGACCCTATCTTAATGTATGATTATTTCCCTTATTTATTGTAGAAGAAGAGTAAGCCACTAGAGGGATCCTCTTCTTGGCATTGCGTAACGGTTCTCCGAGCACAATACGCTAATGTTCCCACGTTTGGGGGTTGGATCGAAAGGCAAACCCCCTCCGTTGAGGGGGAGGGTCGCTAAAAGGGGTCCCTGTTTGGGGGGATCGCTCAAGCAGGCTGATTTTGGCTCATTCTGATAGGCCGTTGGAGTGGAGCCCCCACTCTCCAAACAGAGACCACTTTTAGCGATCCGCCCCAAACGGGGGAACATTAGCGTATTTTGGGCAGGACACTGTCACGCAATACAAAGAAGTGAAGCCGTCTGCCTCTAATGGCTTGCTCTTCTTCTTATATAAAAGTGAACTCTAATAAAACGGACATTAGTATCCGATTGGATCTCCCATATTCCAAAATGTAAAATAAATAGCTCAAAACAATTATATTAAATGGTTTTTAGAAACTTGTAGACCATTTCTGTATCAAGCGGCAGCACAAATGTATTAGCATAATAACAATATCAAATAAATAACACTGCAAAGATTGCTTGCTATAATACTTCACTATATATATTATTTCAACCAGGTCCCAAATGTCAATCAGTGTTGTCAATTTGTGATAATGAAATCATCCATTCTTGTATAATCAGTTTGTCTTATGTAAGTTGATGATTTCAGTTAAGTCTAAACAATAGTACAAAATCGTCTGATTCTTTGGCTTATCCTTCCCTTTCTCTGGTCATCACTTCCTCCAGACTTCTCTCCGTTCGTCCTGTTGCTCGCATCAGATTTCAGAGTGTCAGTTTTGATGGCTTCAGTTGGTTTATCTCCGTCGTCGATCATTGGAATAGAGTCAGATCTGGCCTTGATCGGTTCTTCTGTCGGTGTTGTTGGCTTAGGTGGTATCGGGGGCGGTGAGGGTTTGGCTTGAAGTGGCTCCGGTTCCGTTCTGGTGACTTCTTTTGGTTTTTCTTCTTGGATAGGCTTAGGTGGTTTGTCTTCTTTCGGCGTGGGTTTCTCGGCTTCTGGTACTCCGTTTGCAGGTTCCACTGCGGCAGCTACCACTGGCTGAACGCTGATCAGTTTTTCCGTGCTCACTTCGGCTGTACGGATTGGTTTAGGTGGCACCTCGGGACTCTCAATGGGAGTTGGCACAGACGGTGGTTTTTCTTCATGCTTGTGCCGCTGTGGCTCGCCAGTTGTGGAGCCAGCCGTGATTGGACTGCTGATAAGTTCAGGGGAACTGATATCTTCATGAAAGGGAGAATCGGCGGCTATCAGATCAACTGGCGTTGAAACAGTCTCAGTTCCTGCCAGTGCTTCACTTCCCTGTTGAGTTGAAGGTCGCGATAGGTTGTCCTCGAAAAAGGCCGGTCTGGTTCCAGGATCAGAACCGGGACTTTCGCCTTCCGTCGGTACAATGTTCTCCGCAATTTCCTTTTCCACTGGACTAGATGCTGTATCAATTCCAGCAGCCGGTACTTCTGGTGGGGCCACTGGGTGCTTTAGATTTTCAGGCTTTGGTTTTCGTGCTGGCGGTTTCGGTAGATCCTTGTCTTCTAGTTTCGGCGGAGGAGATTCAGGAAGTGGTGGCGGCGGGACTTCGGCTTCCAGATCTTCTATCGTCGGTGATGATAAATTTTCATCTTGAGGAAGACTTTCGATTGCCGTTTGCTCGATCTCCGCAGCCCTGGAATCTTGTGAAACTGGGAATTCTGACTCTTTTTCTTCTGTTTCTTCAGGCAACCCTTCTTCCTTTGTCTCTGGTGATGTCGCCATCTGGGTTACCTCCAATTTGACTGGAGGCTTTCCCTGTGGCGGTGTTGTTTCCTTCTCCGGCATAGACAACACCAGAGGTGGTGGTTTATCTGAAATTATGATCGATTCGTCTTCTTCCTCTTCTTCTTCTGTTGCCTGTCTGGCTGGAGGTGGCGCCTTGGAAGACTCATCTGACGGTGGAGGGAGCGGCTGATCAGCCACGGTGGTTTCTGTTGGCACGTATTCTGCTGGTTTAATTTCAGGTTCGATTACCGGACTAGGTTCCTCTGGTGACTTTGGCTCAGCCTGCTGTGGCTGAACACCTGGTTCGGCCGCTGCGTCGGCCGCATCAGAAGCACTCTTTCCAACAACGATCGGAGTTCCTTCAGAATTTACTCCAGAGATTACGGCATCTCTGGTACCGATGGAAGCAATGGATTGAGCAGTTCCCGTAGAAATAGGACTAGGCACAAATGGAGACTCGGCATCGCTTGTCGGGGAAATAGATGGTTCATTAAAATTCCCCTCCGGGCTTTCTGGCGGATGACCGGTTGGACTTGCTTCCGGTGCATCTCCTCCAGGCGCTGACGATAAATCGTTAGGAGACGACATTCTGTCTGAAATAAAAGACAAGAAGAAGTTGAATCTGAATGATTAGTTAGTAAAAATCGAGGCTATTTTTCAGATACTCTTGTTTCAGAAGGACTTAATCGGAAGAGAATACCAGTTTCTGGTTTCTCATATGCTCAAATTTAGATCCCCATTTCAGTATTCTCAAGAGTTGTGGTAGGACAAATTATAGGGTGTGCATAAAACACGGCCCCGGCCCCGGCCCCGGCCCCGGCCCGGTACATAAAACACGGCCCCGGCTCCGGCCCCGGCCCCGGCCCGGGTGCATAAAACACGGCCCCGGCCCCGGCCCCGGCCCCACATAAAACACGGCCCCATTACGGCCCCGTGCATAAAACACGGCCCCGTCACGGCTCCATGCATAAAACACGGCCCCATCACGGCCCCATCAAAAATTATGTTTTTGACAACGGGAAATAAATATAACCGATTCAGCATCTCCTAATCTAAAAAATGAATTATGTAAATGTTTAATTTTAGAGTTTGAAAAAATCGAAGTTAGAAACGAAAATATTTAATTTGAACCAGCTTTTTATTTTTGTATACTGGCAAACCTACAAATGACAAACTTTATGTGTAGAACGGTTTTTCGACTTTTGTAATTATTACGGAACCTAATGATAGAAATGTTTGGACACTAATTTAAAAAAGGTAACAGTTTAAAATGAAATTTAATTTATAGTTACGAATTGCTTTCAATGAAATGCAGCTAGGCTTTAGTTGTGAAAAAGATCCATATAAACTACAATATGTATTTAAAAACATTTCATTTCAGAGCCACAAATTTAATTTTTTAAAATGTTATATACTTTTATTAGAGTCTAAACATTTCAGCCAGTATATATGTTTTATACTAGACACAAAATACCGAAAAATTGTTCCACCCATAAAGTTTGTCATTATATATTAGGTTTAAACGTCTACCAACATACAAAAACTAAAAAGCTGGTTCAAATAAAATATTTTCATTTATGACTTCGATTTTTTCAAACTCTAAAATTAAACATTTACATAATTCATTTTTTAGATTAGGAGATGCTGAAACGGCTATATTTATATCCCGTTGTCCAAAACATAATTTTTGATGAGGCCGTGATGGGGTCGTGTTTTATGTATGGGGCCGTAACGGGGCCGTGCTTTATGCACGGGGCCGTAATGGGGCCGTGTTTTATGTGGGGCCGGGGCCGGGGCCGGGGCCGTGTTTTATGCACCCGGGCCGGGCCGGGGCCGGAGCCGGGGCCGTGTTTTATGTACCGGGCCGGGGCCGGGGCCGGGGCCGGGGCAGTGTTTTATGCACACCCAAATTATATATATATATAAGACTTGTATATAGTATCTATATAGTATTCTATATTCTTATATATATAAGACATCAGCGCTTATATATATATATATATATATATATATATATATATATATATATATATATAAAGCCTGCAACATAGTCGAAACATTAAGTTCGGTTCAGGCAGTCCGGCAATCTGGAAATAAAGCAATCACTACGACAATGCAAGGAATTTCGTCAATTATGTATCCAAAATTCCTTGCGACGTTGCTGGATTATAACAGATTGCTTGAACCAAACTATATAATTAACTAACAACTATATAAGGTTTAAATAGATCAAAATTATGAATTCGAGAAATTTTTCGTTATTCTAGAGGAAATGGTCAACGCTTGTGTATACTTGGGTTAGTGGGCTGAATTCTTTCGAAAGTATTTACTTTAAATTTTCACTTTAAGTGGAAATTTCCAATAAAATTGTCTTGGTTTTTCTTAGTTTGAGTCTCTAGCTATCCTACCACATGCTGGCGGGCGACTCTGTTAGATCTGACACCAAGAACATCTAATACTGTTTAATAATCATAATAAGTCACAAAAAACTTAGAGAAACGAAGCCTTTAAGAAATTCAGCTTAAGGTGCTGGTTGAGCTATTTGCAGCTAATTTACCAATTCTTGCTATTTCGCTTTAGTCTTTCTTTTTTTCTTTCTTACTTGGTATTTATCATCCTAAGCTATTTTTGTTGAAATTGTTTAATGGCCAAATTTGCTTAAGATTTTGATGAAAATGTAGTTTTGTCTGATTTTAGTCCAAATTTCCAAATTTGGACACTTCTTGAACAGAAAAACAAAACGCGAAACCATAAAAATAGTTTTTTCGCTAATTCGCTAATTGTCCCAAAAATGAGTGCGTACTGATTTGTTACATCAGTTAAGAGAAATCTGTGTTCAAAACAATCTAGTTGCGTTGTGCGTAGAGATGCTGCAAAGAGCTCTCCGTTGGACATAACATGCCATGCCCTACAATCTTTGTCCGTGTAGGGTGACCACAGTACACGTTTTGGCGGATTAAAGTTAATTTCCACAAACCTTAAATTTTCACGGCGCAACTGTTTGAATTCTAAAATGTTTGATATAATCTGATCTACGACGTGCGGAAGAATGGCTACTCTACAGAGGCTAAGTTTCGTTATTCGGATGAGTCATAGATAAGTCTTTTAGACTAAACTTTCACTAGTCTTTTAAAAATAAATCAAGTGAGAAAGCAAAATCGTTTTTATAATAATCAGTGCCAGCCAGGTTAGCAGTTTAAAGGTTGTTTGTTTGTACCACGGTTATTTTTTAATCAGCTTCTGGAAATTTAACAATTTGCTGAATCTCTGCTTAGAAGTTTGTTTCTTTTTGCTGCTTGTTATATTTTAGTGAAAAATTCATTCTAAAATGAATACGAACAATGGGGAGAATGTGTAGGCATAGGCATTCTGCGGAGAGCGCCATTGACGGGCAACCCTGTGTGCCTATTGCCTAGAAAGTGATTGGGCCCTGCCCAAAAAAATTTGCTAAATGATGTAATTGTAACAAATTTCAATGAATTTCAGCTACAGATGCGTCTTTGATGCCCTGAGAATGAGATACGCGAACCCGAACCAGCACCTTAAAGGGCTCTGGCGTCTGACGCCAAGAGCAAAAGGCAACATAACATAAGTATTTAATGCAGTTGTATTACATTACAAAATTTATTAACGCATCATAAAAGGCAATTGTTCTAGGAAATCTCACATCCACATTTTTGAACAAAGAAAGCTATTTATGGATGATGTCTCTGCAGCTATTTTAAATGTAGGCAATGACAAGTAATGGTTGAATTAAGTAAAATGTACTTGAAAAGGAGTATTTTAAGTTACAATAAGCAAAAAAGATAGGCAAGAACGTAGGCTACACAGGCGAAAGAAAACGGCAGCTGCAAAGCAGCCTTTAATTCTTTATTGCTCTTGGTTTTAAGCCTTAACTTTGGAGGTTTTAGACCTCACTTTGCCTGATAATTTAAGCAGTGGCAGATTACTGGAACAGTTGGCTCAATAGATTTTAGATTTCAAGTTATTGCAAAGAACAACTGCTTCCAAGCTTGACGTCAGTTGCCCATCAAAAATGTCAACTACACTCACAATTTATCGCGCTAAAACTTTTGGGGTAGTAAAAATTAATAATTCTATATAATGTAGGTAACAGTGAAAATTTTGGGTCTTTGTGTGGTCGATTCGGAGAGTGTTTATGACGATTAAAATGTTTGAGAATATTTCAAATTATTTGCCACAGTTGTGGGGCAGTCAGAAACAAAAGAGTCTAAAGAAAGACTGCAGCGTTGGATAAAAAAAGTGAACCTTCAAAGCCCTTCTGAAAGCCAAGACTGCCTTTATCAAAGAAAGTTAGCGGCTGCTTTTTCTCATTGACTAAGCCTTAGTCGTGTTTCAAATGGCAAACCTATCTTGTTTCAATGCCAATAGAAACAATGATGACTCCGGGAAAAGCTTTATGGACAACAATCTCACAGATTGCCGTCTCTTACTGTCTATAACGACACTCTAGATCGCAAGAGTTTGTAGACTTGTTGTTTACTCAGCATTTTGTTTGGCTTCTATTGTAGAAACGTTGAATGCAATCAGCTGCAAAGTTGGGAGCTTATAGATTGGACAATGTTTGAGGATTTCAGTTTGAAGCAGCAATTAAAAGTTGCTACATAGCTGCTTAGTTAGTTAACACTTAATCCATTGGTTTAGAGTTACAAGACTGTACGTGTAGGACCAAAATTGGTGAGAGCCTAAACGTTTCACGAGCATTAAATTTGCAAACACTATATAAATTTAGAATCTCAATCGTCACAATTATTATTCTTACCAGGTATTTCGTCACTGACTGGTGACGATAAGCCGTTGATAACGGCTTCGCAAGATGGCATTTTTTCACCCATCAGTGTTTTTGCACCAATTAATAGCACCTTGCAGTCGAAACAGAAAATATAGACCGAGCTCTGAAATCCACAGAAATCCTAACAAATCATAAAATTTGCATCATCAGAGGAGGCGGTATAATAGAAACAGCTGTGGAAAATCACAGTGCGTCTGCTGAAACCAAAAATGTTGCCATTAGAAGCAGAAGGTCACAAATAACAGCTGGCTAGGCATGTTTCAAAATTTTGAAGACTTAATAAAAATGTCGAATTTATAGTTATAATATTTATATTTGAGAAACAATGTCGTTTATTAAATTAATATATACTAAGCAAAGTTGGAACTGAAATGCTATATGCGAATAGATGTGTACAGTTGTAATCAGTAAATTCTGAGCTGATTTTAATTTAAGCTTTTAAACTGTCACTACTACTAGCGACTGTCACTTTTGTCAGGAGTTTCTTCTGTCCGTGACCATTGCCTCTATTGCCCATCAGCCGAACTCAAAAGGCAAAGAGGACACCTGCAAGCTAGGAGCCAGAAGTGAAAACTCAATAAACCTCGGATCGAAAATGATTTAATGTGGTATACTAAAAGAAATGCTTATAAGAAACTAAAAGAACATATTAAGAAGAAATGAATTATATTAATTGTAAAAACTTGGCTACGCAATGAAGATAAGTAATGCTGTTGAACTCAGAACTTAAAAGTTTCAGCTGCCAGTCCGGTTGGTGGTGCTGCTGCTAAAATTCCAAGTGTTATTCAAATTTCGAATAAAACTAAAGAAAAGAAAAGAAAAGATGCTATTAGACACAACTAGAGTCTCTTTGAAATGGGTCTAGTCACATCTGCTTATTGCAAAGTTATGGCTAGAAATTAAATTCTGTTACAAGATATTGCTTTCTTGCTTTATTAACCTTCAGCGCAGCAAAAGCATTCATGGCTCTTTTCCGCTCTCCGCGTAGGTGGTATTATGTGACAATCCTAGGCTGATTCAGTGGTGGAATTTACGAGCAGTTACTCACTACTGCCACATGTCAGATGAGAAGTGGTGCAAATCAGACTTACTTACTTCGATGAAAAATTAACAACAGTTGTAAAATGAAAAATTTTCACCAGAGTGCAATTTGGCCACCCCTCTTGGACTGCAAGTTAAACGTGACCGTAGACATTTTAACCGTCACAAAACCTCCTTGTCATAGGCGTTAAACTGCGCCAACAATGAGGCAATTTTTCATTTGAAAGAGCAGTGAATAACACACTTTTCTGATTAAATCTGAGGCAAAAAATCTGCTGTCTATTTTTAGTTTTTCGAGTAGTTTTTTCAAATACAAATGCACAAGCGATCAAACCAATGTAATGCACGGTGCAACTTTCGATGATTCGACGATTTGAACATTAAGAATGCCTAATAAAATAGATTTGCAGCATGCATGCACTGCCTTTAGGAGAAAGGTTAGTTTTGAGATATGTAGGGTTCTTTCATTTTCACTTTGTCCTTCCTATATGAATGGTCGCTTGACATTCACCAAACTGAGGTGACCATGTTTCCGAACAGCGAAGGCCGAAAATTTGACAACAACCGTATCACATTTAATTTATTGATTGGTTGTAGGTTTGCTGGGCACAAATTTGTTGAATAAGATATATAAAAAACAAAAACTTGTGAGAATTACTTGGACATTTTCAGAATTCAGGCAAGTCTGGATCCCCTTCCCTCCCTTCCTGAGTAGTATATTGTGTCACCTAAGGCATAATTGCGTCGGCAGGATGTATCCTTCATGAACCAGTCCCAAGTTCCAGACTATAACGCAACAGTTTGTCAAATCTAATTACGCTTTCTGCTTTCTTGATCAATTCTACAATTTCCCACAGGACCATAAACTTGTTCAAAAAGCTGAAACTTAATACAGAAACAGTCGACGCGTTCTGACTTTAAATGAATGGCAGGCTGTTACACAACGGTTATGTTAAGCTATTACACAACAAATGCCGCTAATGAAGCTTTTATAATTTACGAATTTATTCTAGATAAATAATTGGTGATGGTGATAAAAAACAGCGGAATGACTGCATAAATTTCAATAATGCTAACGGAACTAGCAAAGCTTATGAGCCTATGTTTTAGTTAACATGGGATTCTACAATTTCTTTTTACGTTTGCAACGAAAATGCCTATATCTGTTTTGTAGTTTGAATATTTATGCTGAAAGTTCGGAGATCAATTTTTCGGATGCCGCGCAAATTTCTGCCTTAAAAACTTGTAAAAAAACCGAATCGTCGGCGCTTTTAACTTCTAAACACAGCTTAGATATCAATTTCCGTGCTTAATGGGAAAATATATACCGTAGCACCATCCATAACACAGCACACGATAAGCTTTCAATCAGTCAAAAAGCTAACACTATAATAATTAGTTGTGACAGCCGAGGTTGAAGTTTAATCCAATTTTAGCTTTGAAAATTTAGAAGGCTAAAACTGCTGGACAATTACTGGCACATTCCAGGGACACGCAACCATCCAGGCTAGCCGAGTCATTCTGGATAGGATCAATTTCTGAGGAGACTGGAGTTTGTGGGAAAGTAAATTAATTTAGACAGGACAGATGAGCACCAGAAAAGGGGGGCTCTGAGGCTGGAATGAAGTCTGGCTAGGATATAATAGAAAATTTTAATGGGGGAATAGTTTGGTGGAGGGCGGTCGCTAATGATTTTGACTGCAACAGTGGAAAAAATGGGTTAGGCCCTGGGATTAAATGAAAAAACCATTAAGGCAAAATACCCAGTTTATTTCTTCTTTTTTTCAGAGGAAAGCCTAAGTCTATGATTCATCTTCAAGACTGCTGTTGATAGAAAACAGAAACGAAATTGGAAAAGGAGCTTAGCTTGTGGATTCCACAGATTTGGTCTTTTTCGGAGTTCTTAGCTAGAACTAAGCTTAAAGACTCCAAATTATATAGCTAGCTACATTTTCAGTTGAAAAATGTGCTTTAATGTATAATCCCTTAATGAATCATAAACGTAGAAACAAAATGGAAATTTATGGAATATTCGTGAAAGCCTTTTAATGTAATACACGTTTTTCTTTTTTCGTGCTCAGATCTCTTGCCAGCGTAGCTGGAAAATTACCTAAACAAAGAACACCGACCAATTAAAACCTAAGTCAACGAAATTGCAGTTATGGTTTGAAGTTTGTTCTGAAAATAATTTCAGGAATCATTTAAATAGAGCAGCAGAGAACAACAGATGAATAAATTTGCAATTCCATGGCGTTAAGTTTCATTTCGCTGACAAGGAGTCGGATCGGAGCTCCGACAGAAAGCTCCGCCTTCTCTTTTTGAGCAGAAATTTATATGAGATAAGCATGCATTGCATGTATTGTATATATTGCATTGCATTGCACAGTTGCATTGTTGTATATTGCGGTATGTAATTGCTTATTGCATATTTTTGCGTATTGCATATTGCGGTTTCATACTGTAGGTATATGAATAGTTGGTTGTTGGTTGAATTGGATTAGAAATATTCCACTCAAACTCAAATCTAGATTTGCTATCAATCTCTAATTCCTAAAGCATCGTCATTAGAACCGTTGTGTCAGGAATATTGTCAATTCATTTGCTACGTATCTCACCAACAGTGCGTGACACAAACTTACCCATGTCTAGACGGTTTATCTACCGTGGCTACAGAGCAGGCAGTTATTCTTGTTATGGCTACTAGATCGGTGCAGGTAAAATCTGAGAAAACAGCAGTTCATTCATTCTCTTCATTTGTTACAATGATGTTCAGTTCAGTTAGTCTTCTCTTCGTTATTGCAATTCAATGCGTTTTTATCGTTTTTATGTCACTTTCTAGGCATAGGTAAATTAGTCTGGATATTAGGAAAATCATAATGTAAAATTCATTTGTTTTGCCGAGCACGGACAAGCCTGTGTCACATAGAGCTATCTACTGTGCCTGGAGCATGGTTAACTCAGTTGCTATGGCAACCTAGTCACAAAGTTGCTAATATCAGTATGAAAGCTAAGTTTCTTTAATTTGCTTGCTCTTTGAAATAATTTTTAGATACTTAGGCAACTTTCTTGACTTTCAACAGGTCCCTATAAAATATACATGCAACTTTTGCACAAGTAACTGCTTTTTGATACTTTGATTTGATATTGATGACCCTTAGTCAAGTAAAGCTTTTTCCATTCAATTTCCCTAGGGTAAACATTTTATCAACTGATACTTTAAGCTTTATCCAAGAACGCTTTTAATCCTTGAAAGGTCGTTTCAGGAGTGATACGACATCCGATTTCGTCCATATATTGTCTCTGAAGCAATCTATCCACGGCTTTGCCTGCTTTATGAAGCTTTGATTTAGGAAAGAAATGTATTTATCGAAGATAATTGTGCCCGACGACCCCAAAAATTCAAACGTAATAAGTTTTATTCTTTGTTTCGCATATGAAGAAATTGCAGAAGCCACACAGTGCGCGCACAGGCACAGTGTGCATAAGAAATGTAACTTTCTTTGTACAATTGAATTTCATATAAATTGCAGTGTAATATTTCTCAAGCTCTGCCAGTTTTTATTCCTGCTGGAGCAGGAATGTATAAAATCAGTTTTCTCCATGTTTAGCATGTGTTTTCTCTATTTCGGCACAGCGAAGCCCTATCTTCAACACAGGGCTAGTATAGGCCACTTTTTTGCGGAGGTTCAATTATGCAAATTAGGCTAGCACCTATATATGCAACAAAATTTTCAGTCTAATCGCAGTAGTCAACTGCCAGCAACTTGAAAGGTTGCATATTTTTGGGTGCGTAAGTGTAGCTTAGAAGCTTCAGGATTCATTGAAGTTGAGACCTTGAGCTCATCTTGATTGAATCACTCGACTAAATCATGAAAAATTTAGATCTTGTAAAATTTTTCACTGCTGAACCGAGAAATCCTGCTTATGTATGAACCCAATCTTGAAAAAATTACGGCTCTGACTAAGGTAGGCCTTTCAGATCATCTACTTCTGATTCTAAATTGAAGTAGAACAATGTTACAGAGCTAACCAGTACAGTATGCTAGAGTCCGACCATTGCTGTTCTGCTGAGTTGTCAGCGAAAACATTCAGAGACTAATAAACTCAATAGTCTCGTTCGCTTTATAAAATTTTGTATAAAACAATTTGAGATGATTTCTGAGCATTTTCTACTGGAATTATTAAAGGTCCACTAAGGAATATTGCCCCCTTTGGAGTCAACCTGTTATTCTCCAAAAAATTAACTTGAGCTAGTCAACTTCTTGTTCATTGTATTTTAAACTATATTTTCCTGCTACGGGAGCTGTTATGGCCCCGACGTTCTGACCTTCTTCGGGCTTAGAGAATTGTTTATGTGATAATCCAGGATCTAACGCCCCACATTCGAAAGGCTTAGCAATTATACTAACAGTAACGTGGCGACGCAAACAAAAATGTAACATCTTCTGTGGCAAGAAAAGGTACAGCATGAGCATCCCATTGTTAAGTCAAGTTAATAACATAAATAAATATGTAATATCAATCTTTAGGTGAATGGCTCAACACCTAATGGTCACGTTCTGGATGAAAATTATCAAAGTAAATCTGTTTTCTCTGTAAACTATCGTAAACTGCTATTGCGCTCTTTCAACTGTTGTTTTGGAACCCCGATATTTCGCATTTCGATAATCCGGTAATCTCAGGTCCACGCTGGTGCTCGCCAATTATGCAGAAACATATTTTGAACGTTAAATTAAATTAAAATCTTAATAGTGAATAGTCACGGTAACTGTGTATTAACATTCATTCACTAAAACTAATGGGAAACAAATGCAGTTCAGTTTAGATATAATAATGTTGTACATATATGCTGTACAATATATTTCAGTTCTTGTGAAGAACTTTTTGGAGTGCCAGAAAACTACTGCTAAACTTGAGCAAAAGTGTGCAGCATATGTTCGACAGGTCATTACAATGCGGGTAGGTATAGCTCATAATTCTGTGATCATCTCTTAGGGCCTTTTCGCGCGCGAGTTAAAAGAGTAGAGTTAAAAAAATTTTAACTCGTTTAACCCTGCAGGCTTATAATTCTGTGATCATCTCTTTATAATTTATTAAGACATATTGACCCGGTTGCATTGCAGTATATTTGTTTCCGGAAAAATCTTTCTCCATCTTCTTCATGAGTTAAACTATCCAAATTTCTGTAATTTTGAAACCTGAGATTCCTTTTTTAGTGTTTTTGATTCACAAATGAAGGACTAAGAAGTTTGAAAACGGTTTTTGTCTTCAATTTTTCTTGTAGTTGCAGATACAGGATCCCCTAGTACATGTTTTAGCAAAAACAGAGACAATTTTTATTACCTCATCGGCCCCCTCTTGTCAGTCAAGACTTCAGCAAAAGTAGAATTTTGCGTAATCAAAAAATCAGTGTTTAAACTCAGCATTGTCTAAAACATAACATAACCCATGCCAAGATTTAACTCGATTGGGGGCTTTTAAAAGTTTTAGGAACTGGAAGTAACCTCATCTGAACAAGACTCATCTGTCTACCTCAAGTTATTAACTGGATTCTGATCTTTGAACCTAATCCTACAACCAATGTTGTCACTGCATCACATTGCTACATAGGTATATTGTTGTTTTTCAGGAAGAGCTACACAATATGATCGCTTTGGCCACAGAACTAACAGAGGCATTAGAAAAATCAGTTCGAGGAGAACAGGTGAGACTAATGAAAAAATAAACAAAAGTCTCGAAAATAATGTTCATTTATATACAAAACAGTAAAATGTTGCAGATTGAATATCGGATTGGTGACTTTTTCAACAGCTTCAAGTATTCGGTCACTTATTTGTTTTAGTTGGACTCAGCGTACATTGCAAAAATGATTAAGCGGGTCCAGGAAGCTCAGGATAAAGAAAACGGCTTAGAGAATACTTCAACTGGTTCTAAGAAGAAGTAAGCTCCATATACATTAAAATCTATGATTGTAGTAATGTGCGCTTTCATTAGTCACAATTTCTTAATTTGCATACGAAGCATCGTTCCTAACGTAAATGCTCATCATCTTCTGCATCACCATTTGCATATCTTGGCGTATATTAAGTTGGATCATGTGTACTTTATATGCAGTGTTATCAATGTCATCAAAGCTTAAAACATTAAGCATTCTACATTAAGCTTAAAACCGTAAATCTTAAAGCGGTATGAGTGCAATTCAATTGTACGCAGGCGTTTGTAGCATGGTTCGATTATACTGAGCCATGTTACAAGTGTAAGTTGTATAATTGCCAGCAGTACTCTCAGAGATTTGTATATATGCACATTAGCAGGCGAAGCTCCGATCCGAGTGTCCTTCACGAGGGCTTCGCCTGCAAGTGAGCTCACAAATTTCTGTGAGCAAAGCCAGCAGTGCTAACTTGCTTGTGACAGGGTTCAAAAATCCAGAAGTCTTTCTTCTTCTTCATGTCGAAGCACTGACAAGTTTTCTCTAATTTTCAATCATTTATGTAGTATCCAACCTAATTTGCATATTTTGTTGGCAGAAAGTATATAAGTGGAGAAATCCTTTATTAGTGCAGTCAGTTCTGCTGGCTGTCAGCAGCCTCGCTGAATACTCCGACAGGAGAGCAGCGAAGGTATGGCGTGCAGAAGAATTGTACTGCACCCCACAACAGCGTGCCGTGCAATTGGGCTGCACGGTGTTGCGTGCAATTCAATTGTACGCAAACGGTTGTAGCATGGTTCGCTTACACTGAGCCATGTTACAATCAGTATTGTCACCGTCAACGTTTTGTCAGCGGAGCAGTCCCAATATATTTACCGTGAACTGCACCAAAGAATAGCTGCGGTATAGCAGAAGACTACATAACCAATAGTTTTCCATTCAAAAATAGGACTTAGTATTCTGCTATTCCGCAGCTATTCTGAAACTTAGGTTGGTGCAGTCCAGGGTTAGTCTGCTAATTGCTAGGGAAGCTATTTCGCTCTTACTTGAAAAATTTTTTGCACTATCAATGACTCTACCAAGTTCATTTTAGCGATTTGCTTTAATTTTTGAGCTTAAATTCCTATTCTAGCTCTATATGTCTTTACTCAACTTTACTATTAGGATGTGCTAATGATGTTCTGTGTTCTGTGATTTTAAATAATTGGCATGTCATTTAGAGTTGCCCCAGAGCA
Source organism: Trissonchulus latispiculum (assembly GCA_030248195.1). Taxonomy (NCBI): domain Eukaryota; kingdom Metazoa; phylum Nematoda; class Enoplea; order Enoplida; family Ironidae; genus Trissonchulus; species Trissonchulus latispiculum. The sequence goes on from JASAND010024805.1 coordinate 55,771, forward strand.
AAGGCTAAGCTTGACTACAAGGGCCAAGACCTCTTGTCGTCGATCAAGCGTCACAAGAGACATCAGCAGACAAAATTCACTTCCAAATCAAAATCCTGATTTTGAACTCAAATGTTTACAAACTTTGGATCACAAAATGTTACGTGAGAAGTTTGGAACTATGGAAGACCGACAAACTTCATTGGTTTTACAAGCTTTGAGATGGGTAATTTGTTATCAATTTGATTTGACTTATATACTGTAATTTAATTCGATTATTCTGGTTCTTGGCTTTGGTTTGCATTGAAATAATTGATAAACTGTGTTGAAGATTTTAGTTCCTATTAATTTGGTTCCGTTTGATTCTGGTTTCTATTAAGCAAGAACTAAAAAGTAACTAATTATGATAATTATGAAGGAAATTTTTGCTTGTTTAGGAAATTACCAAGCGCAGCAGCATGGAGCAGGCCTCAAAGGCAGTTCAAATCATTAAGGAAAACGATACACTGGGAGCTTCGATTAACTATGAAAAAGTGGGCTTTTTGCTCCTATTAAAGGGCGGGTCGGAGTTGGTGAAGCAATCGGTCTGTCGACTGGTTAACGCAATTTCTTCACTTGAAACGGGTTAGTTCCTTACAGTTTCTTGTGCCTTTCAGGAGATTCATAAAATTCTAACTGTTCGTAGATTTCGAAACTGAAGTAGTTTGGAAGTCAGAAATCCCTAGAAAATTTGAATAAACTATTTTACAGTAAATTTAGTTTCACATTCAGCTGGATCATATCTATATTTAAATTTTCAGGTAGATCCTATCTTATGCAGGGAACAGGTTTATTGTTGGCCTTGTGTGAGACTTTACGGAGGCAATTACCAAAACGTTCCATTCTTCAAGAGCACGCCCTGGCAACTCTTCAGAAGCTCAGTATGAGGTTCGGTCTCATATATCTGTTAAAATCCACAACTATGTGCAACATTTTCATTAGCAGCATTGAAAAGTGAAGATTTCACTTTCAATCCCTTCAATAGTCTTAAATTCTCTCATTCTCTGTTCCTGTTAAAACCTGATATAAAGTGACTGAGTCCAAGTCATAACATGTTGGAAATTTTGGAAACTAGATTCGGATAAAAATCCGGTGCTTTGTTTTAGAAAAAAAGTTCAACATTTTCTGATTAAGCAGGATATGATATCATGGTTGATAACTTTTGTCAGCAATCCTTCAGTTCTAAGTGATTATTGCTTAGAATACGGAGTTGCCCTGCTTATGAATCTTAGCTTGAGAACTGCAGGTATACATAATGCTATCAAGAGTACATAATACATAAGAGTGTGACAAGCGTCACACTCTATGTAATCAGCTCGAGAGCCATGCTCTGCGCGCTAACGGCCCACCCCCCCCCGCAATTGCGTACCAAGTGGAGCCCCCCCCGCAAATCAGTACCTAGTACGCAATTGCGTATGTTCACTCGCTGCTACAATATTCCATTTATCTGGACCCCCCCCGCAAATGTGACCTATCATACATTTGCGGGGGGGGGGGGGTCCCGATAAATGGAATATTGCAGCAGCGAGTGAACATACGCTATTGCGTATATACTAGGTACTGATTTGCGGGGGGGTCCACTAGGTACGCAATTGCGGGGGGGGGGTGGGCCGTTAGCGCGCAGAGCATGGCTTTCGAGCTGATTACATAGAGTGTGACGCTTAAGCCATTGCAAAACTATAGTTTCAAACTGGTGTCTTTGTTTCAACAAGGTTTCACATTAGGTGTAGACAAAATAACATTGATTTCACTATATTTTCTCTTACTGATACTTCAATTCTCATACACTTCTTTTAGGAAAGAGGAAGTGCAGCAAACAACCAAGATCTGTTATCCAGTTGCTGAAGAAGTTGTTACAACATAACAATGTTGAGGTAAAATTACTTAGCATCAAGATATAACGGTTAAAGGAACTTAGCTAGTGTAGTTCTCCGTGCAAATGTGAGCAAAGGTCCAACTGGATTCCAATCCGGAGTCAGAGGGTGGACAGTCGCTATGAGACTGTGGCCATCACTAAGAGGTGGGCAATATTACTTTGCCAAGTAGACATCAGTGGCCGGCCTCGGCCTTTTCTACCCAGATAACTGGAATCCAAAGAATGTCATGTCATACATTGCAATACCTATGTTGAGAGCCATGAAATGGCTATACCGATTAAGTTTATACTTGAAGAAAGAATTTTGTTTCCTGTTTCATAGGTTTTGTAGTACATATACAGTAATGGTTAAATTTTTACGTTCCTATAAAAGCAAGCTAGTCCTTTCTTTCAACTGAATTAGGGAGAATTTTATTAAACGTTCTAGTTTATGCAAAATTTAAAGTTCTGTAAACTTATCTTGTGAGCAACATTTCTCCATCAGCAGTCGATCAGATCCTCCAAAAATGTATAAGTCTAAGTGCATTTAATATATGGATAGAAATTTAGTCTTGTAATATGAAGATTATATCTTTAACATGAAGGATCAAATTTGATTAATACCAAGAGTACAAGAGTGTGATAAGACCAACTGACTAGTTGTGTTTTTGAGCTTTAGAACGTAGGCATACCGGGCAGAAATATTAGAAGTGCACATACCCAGTTGGGGGGGGGTCAGCCGTTATCGTGCAGATGATGTTTTTTGCTTGATAACTAAGAGCGTGACGCTTGTCACACTCTTACTTATTATGTACTCTTGTTAATACTAAAGTCCATTAAATGGACTCGTGGCATTAAATGGGGAGATGAATTATCAAAAATTGATTTAAGAGTTTTTTTGAGCAGGGCCCAGCAACAGCGGCACACAAAGTGACCATTACGTTGCTGCTCTCCGCAGACCGTTTAAAAATACGGACAAGAAGCGGAGAAGCGAAGGTCAAGGACAGAAACATGACCCCCAAGCCAGTCAGACGAACGGTTGTTTCAGTTACACCCAGGTCAGCAATGGTTGTCTGGCCAACCACCACTGACCCCCGCATGTCAAGCACAACGAAGATGGCTGAAAACTACCGTAGCTTGCTCGACAGCTTGAGGTACTAAAAAATGGCTGCAGAAAGGGATTCGGAAGGGAATGGCGAGCACTCAGATAGAATAGAAATGAAAAGTCCGTATTTCTAAGTGTTCGTGTGAATGGCATCTTTACATTAAATAAAAATTAAAACTAATATATATTAAATGCTTCCACGGTATTAATTCCTTTATCGTTTTAAGACCCCTGCTAAAATATCTGCTAGTTTAACGAAAAAAAATTGATTGGAGTTCAGAGATAGACACAGAGGGACCTTTTTCACCCGCCATGTCATCTCTGTCCCAATCAAATTGTCCAAAAAAATTGTCAAGAAAGCAAACTAAAAACAAATGGCAACTTAGCTTAGATGCCGTGCTAGTTTGTTAGGTTGCGTACCATTTTCGTTCCCATCATGCTCCTTCTGATCCGACAGCCGCTATGAGGCTGTTAATTATTGGGTAAGTAGACACTGGCACAAACACTTGGTTTCCTGCGTCACACCTCAACTAGAAACAGGAATAAACAAAGTTATCAAGAAAACTATAGTTTTCGGTTAATCGAATCAAAATAAGCAGAAAACAATCCCTCTCAGACTCAAAACTGAACCAAAAAACAACCCTACAATAGAATTTCCTATTGCGATTTTACATGGCTGCCTCGTTGTTCAACTTTGCTTTCCATATAAAAATTAAGTAAATAACTAAAATAAAACTTATCTTATTCCAAAAACCAAACCCGATTAAAGAGTTAGGCAGACTATTTCATTTTTTCAATTTCCCGTTCGGGTGTTTCTTTTTCTAATCTTTCAAGGATGTTAGCTGTTTTCAAGAATGTTCATAGCTGTTTTTGGGTGTTTAGATTTATCCTTACGTCAATGGTTGCTTATACAGTGTGCTCTTTTTGGAGTGTATGAGGCACCATGCCAAAGAACTGGTAATTTTTTGTTTTTGGAAATATTTCCAAGTTTTATTATCTAATGGGGATTAAAATAGATAAAATGTGTTTACGAAATCGTGGTATGTCCAACACCATACCTGAACGGGAGGTCAAATTTCACTGACCCTTGTGGAAGCCAATTTGGGCACCCCTTGTGAGAGCGATTTTTCTTCGAGGTACTTCGGAAAGCGATTTTGAAGCGATTTTTGCGAATTTTTAACAAAACAACAGCCATTTTATAGCAAAAACGTGTTTTTCGGACGTTTTTTCACAAAAAATAGTGATTTTAAGTGAAAAATTCCGGCGACGCCGGAAAATTTTTGGAAATTTTGGTCATAAAACCTATTTTTTGGGCGATTTTCTTACCCCTTGTGGCCAATTTTCTTACCCCTTGTGGAAGCAATTTTGCGACCCCTTGTGGACGACTTCGCCGAGGAAAGGCGGAAATCCCCCCCTTGTCCACCTGTGTCCAACACTCCTTAAGGTGGTGGTAACGTTTACCGCAGTCATTTTCAAAACGCCACAACTTGTTCAATTTAACGACTTCTTGGTACATCATTTTAATGCTTGAAATGAGGACAGTTTAGTGATTTAGTCAGACTTTGTGTAACTACTTTCCAGAGTGATTTACATAAACCATTTTTAAAAAGGGTTTCAGAAATCTGTGCATACTGATCAAACTTTGCTCTGGAGCTAGCTGACGTGCTGAGTTTTGCCGAAGGTTATTTTTCCTGGTTTCGCCGGAAGTTACCTATAGCCCGAGAAATTTGTCAAAAAGTGAAAATTTTCGAAATTTCATAATTTTTCGATACTTCAAATGAGAATAACACAACTTTTTATTCCACCTAGAGGTGGAAAATTTGTAATGGGTTTAGCTGCTTTTTGAACTGAATCCTGACGCACTAGGATCTACAGCATCTTTAACATTGGGCTCAGTAATCGCGCAGTTATTCCTTCACCCCCTCCGGTTGAATCTAAGATGCAGCGATTTTCTGTAATTGAAACAATTATGCAAATTAGTTTTAAATCAGCTACGTTTAGTTTCATGCTGACGTTAACAGAAAAGGCGGTTTTACCCAGGGTTGGATCAAATGTGATTAGCAAATTTACTGTCAAACCGTAATGGAGGGAATGTTTGCTGGATAATTAGAGGTTTCCGATGTTGCTAACCAAAAACCTAATTAAAAAGTTCGCAAACAAATTTCAATGCTACAGTTTAACCAGATAGAAACATGTTAAAGATTGCTTAAATGATTGGAATAATTTGGAAGTATCTGACACAGTAACTTTCAACAAACTCTTTAATATAAAGGCTAAATACTTACAACCCACCTCATACCAGCTAGAGACCTGCGTAATTCATTTCATAAATTCATAAATTCATTCATAATTTCATTTAAGCACCAATTCATAAATGTAAAGACAGCTGGTATGTATTCTAAGAAAAATTGAAGCAATTGATTAGCATGACAATGGCAGGAAATCCCGTAGCTTATTTGTTCAAATCAAAAAATCCAGCCTTTTCCTTGATCATTTCTTGGTAATCCTAACCATTCCACAAGCAACTGCTAAAGTGGTGATCTGTTAATCGCATTCGAATCAGATGTGGTGCAATAGGAGTTGTTGCTAAGCAAGAGCTCAAGATTAGCACTTGCTTAGCTGATCATTTGGTTGTCGTATTAACAGATGCTTAGCAAATAGTTAAGCAAATTCGGTGTAACGGCCGTTAGGCTTCCATTGTCAGATGAAGCAACTGCAGGTACAGAATTTTAATTTGCAATTAAAATTTCGAGTTGATTCTCGGTGGAAGACGCAAGAGCCAACGATTACTGAATAAGAAACATTTTAAAGCATAGATTTCAGTCTTGCAAAATGTGTGTTGAATAAGAGAGATATGCTATCTCTGCGGTGGAATACTACCCCTTTTAGGGGTCTTCTTGTTGAAAGTTTCAGCAAAAACCAAGAAAAGGACCCTCGGCAGTAGTGTGAAAAATGTTTCTGTGAAGTAGATTGTCGATTGATTGAGGCAGTTAAGAGAAATCCTTGTTTAAAACAAACTGATTGCTGTTTCTGAAAAATGGGTTTCTTTAGCCAAAACTAGCTAGACTCTAGTAATCAAGCTCATGTTTGCACAAAAATGTGCTAGCAGACGGTTTTTAATTTGGATTCATCGTTGTCGAATATTGCGGTTACGTATTGCAGCCATTGACAAAAATCTGGAAATTTGGAAATCAGCCGGTTTTTGACCTCAAACGTTTTTAATCTCGTTTATCTCACGGAATGTTGAATATGGAAAAATTCGTCCATGAGCCAATTTTGGTTATTTTCGCGAAAGTTATCATCCAAGGTACGGGAAACAATACCACAACTCTAACTAAACATAGATGTTGGGAACACTTATTGGAGGTACAACTGGAACGAAACTACATATACCGAATCCTACAGATAATACTGTATTTATAATTCAGGTGAGCAGTGTGACGAGAAATGAAAACAATATCTTAGTTAAGCAAACAGAATACTTTTGTTAGTCTTATCTAGTCATTTGAGTCAAAAGGGTGACATTTCTTTAGAAGTCAAAAATGTGTGATTATTTCAGAAACTCAAAATAGTGCTGGAAAATTTGCTTAATTCCTGCGACAGTCTGGAAGTACGAAAACAAATCCCCTACGTTCTCATGCATTTGGATGGGGGTAGGATTTGCAAGTAGATTTTCTTAGAAATAAAATAAAAAAGAAATAAAATAATAAATTTTAGAATTATCGCATTAATTGTGTGCAATTAAAATTTTGTTGCATTTGTAACTCTCCTTCTTAGGCCTGTGCAGACTGCCTCGTCCGTCGACCCAATTAGTGATTAAGCGTAGAAAATATGAGTTTCAAAATACTATTTTTAGATGTGGATAGTCAAGATCTGGATGCAGACAGTGATGACGATGATGCTGGAGATGAAGATGATGATGTAAAGCTTCATTTCAGATTTGGTTTTGAATCTGGTCTGGAATAGCCGTAGTGAAATTAAATCACTTCTGAATCTAAAATAATAAGTCACAAACTAATCAATTGATTATTGAACTGAAAATTAATAAGTGAAATCATTTCAGCTATTTTTTGATTTTAGGCTGAAGATGTGCTCGAAGCCGAGCTGGATGTGAACGACCCGGTTAAAGCCGCCAAACAAGAATTAGATGGCCCAGAACTATTGCAGGCTGAGTTCGGCAAGGTATGGTTACGTATGAACTCTGAAAACATTAAGCCCAGTTTCACTAAGTGTACATAATAATTAAGAGTATGACAGTCGTCATACGCTATCTATTATAAGTTTGCTACACTCGATGCGCGCCGGCTCTCCCTTCCGAGATCTACCCCCTCCATTATCAAAGACCGCGTGCTATTCTTGCTCGCTGAAACCTGCAACAGACGCACTTTGGGCCAACTGACTACATGGTTGTGTTTTAGAGTTCATTAGTGCAAGAATATCGAGAAAACCTTTGATAAGAGTTGCGTCTGATTTAGGGGGTCAGCCGATAGCGTGCAAAGAATGTTTTTCGCTAATAATACCAAGAGATAATACATAGAGTATCACGCTTGTCATACTTTTATGTATTATGTGCTCTTGGTTTCAACAAATCACACTAAGATTAGCTGAGGATTACCCACTAGCTGAATTTATATTCCTGATTTCCTGCATTAGAGAGTTGAACATTGCACTGCTTTTCACAGTTTAGTGACATATATACATAGTAAGAATAATTTCGCTTCGCATGCTGTAGGATGGAACGCAACGTCTTGTCTTGTAATTTTTTGTAATATAATATAAAACTAATTACTGCTGAAAACAGCTAAGATGTTTTCTATTCTGTCCACATGACCACAGATTAGGTAAATGAGACCAATGTTAATGAAAGCTGCTCACTCTCTGATTGGCTCAGATCATCGAAGCAATGTGGTGGAGTTTAACTAGGATCTGAAATTAAACCCAGTCTGAACTAAACTTAAACCAATGTTTGTTTTCTTTGCATTACAGAAAGAAAATCAGACAGTTACTTTCAAAGAAGCGACAAAAAATGAAGCCAAGACTACAGGCACGTTTTAAAGCTAACAATTTCAGTTGTCTTTGTCAATTGCTGTTTATGATAATGCATAAGTGTGCATGCATTCTCGAAATTGTTGATTCCAGAAATGAGCATGCAGTTTTACTAATTTCAGAAGTATATAGACTTTCCTGAAATAAGAAAATTCGCAGTGCCTATTTTTTGAAATCAAAAAGTCATTGGAGTTTGTTGACGCCTCTCGTTATAAACGTTGACGTTGACGTTCACGTTATATGTACTAATCATTAGTCACTTTCAGACCGGGTCATAAGGTCACGACTTGATTTTTGGACCTGTTTCCTAATGCACCACAAATTTCAAAAGTGTTTCTACTTGAGAAAAATTTTTTCTAATAATTGGTAATCTGGTAATGGTTACCGATTTCCTAAATTTAGCAATTTCAAGGAGTATGCATATAGATATTGGTGCATTACATGATGAGATGAGCAGAAGTTATAAAGCTTGAACTGCTTTTAAAGTTTTGTGTCACTCGATAGGTTTGTTTTACTATGGTAGCATATGACTCTGGCTAATTTTGAGTGAACATTCACTTTAGGTATCAACAGAGGGACTGCAAATAATTCAACTTTCCGTGTCAAAACTGGATCGGATGCCAAAGTAACTACTGGAAACAAAAGATCAAAGTCAAGGTAGAACTATTATTGCCCAAGGATGCTTACAACCAAGAAGAAGAGAAATTACCGTTCCGCTTTGCTTTCCAAGACTGCAACTTTTTCACTAGCAATTTTTGTGAAAAACCCTTACTGTTGGATGATCGGCTGGGGGGAAGGGGTTGGGACTTGAGATTATGTGACTTGAACAATGAGACTTGAAACAACAACAAGACTTGAAACAATAAATTCTACTTTCTCTGCACTGGAAGGCAAAAATGAAGCGTTTGAAGTGATCAAAACGAAGAAATAATGTGTAGTGTTTCCTTTTTAGCCCTTGCTCTGCAACCAAACAATCAATCAGAAATGGAAATCTGAAAGACCGTTCAGTGAAGACAGCGCCGGAGACTTCAACTTCAACGTTGTTATCCGGTGAAAACTCTTCGCACATAAGCAGAAAGCATGCACACACGTTGTAGGGAGAGATTGTTCGTGTGATATCACGAAACTATTTTTTCGCAGCTAAGATGTGACTTGGTAATAACGATACATATTCCTGGCGATCTAACGGAACGTCTGCCAAAGCTAGTCGTACAGTTTCGGTCATCTAAATGATCTTTTCTGGTTTTCTGGGCAAATTCATGCCGCTCCATGCTGCCGGCTTCCATAATCCGCCTCTAGCATATGTCTGGTAATAACAGTCAATTAATAGTAAGATCAAGAGAGCATAATTGCGCTATATATTAGAAGAAGAGTAAGCCACTAGAGGGCTCCTCTTCTTGGCATTGCGTAACGGTGCTCCGACCACAATACGCGAATGTTCCCCTGTTTGGTGGGGGAGTAGCTCTCTTGGACAAAGCATACCCCCCCTCCGTTTGGTGGGGGGTGGAGGGTAGCAGAAAGGAGGTGCCCGTTTGGTGGGGGATATAGCCAACACGGGGAGGGGGTCTCTGCAATCGGTCGGAGCACCGTTACGCAATGCCAAGAAGAGGAGCCCTCTAGTGGCTTACTCTTCTTCTTATATATAGTGCAATTATGCACTCTTGGTAAGATGATGAGCCATTGTAGTTTGAAAGCATTGTGATCGTGTACTGCTTATTTCAGACTGCAAAGGAATAGAGGATGCAGTTCGGGCTAAAGCTGAAGCAGGATCAAGTGAACCAAAATCTGAAGAAGCTGGAATTCAATCCAATCAGTATGTCGATGATTTTCTTAATGCGGTGCCCCAAGGATGCCTAGCAAAGGAACTGGAGTTGGCATACCCTATTAAATATCAGCTGAAAATAATTTTGCAGTGGGGTTGCTGGAAATGTTTGTTCCGACTGAAGCATAGAGAGAAGAGGACGGTATTTTACAGTATTTAGGTGTGAAAGCGGTTCGGCTGTAGACAAACATGAGAGAACAACGTGAGAAAATTGGATGACGCTACAAACTACAACGTTCTGCAACGAACCAGAATAAAACGTCTACTGAGGTGTCTAGGAGGCTGACTTTATGTCGGTGGTTTGCACCAATGGGAATTAAGGGGGGGGGGCTACGAACGGGTTGGCACAACACGGTCGGAGAGAGCTACTTTTGCCCCCAACGTTAGATAGCATATCAAAGTAAAAAAGTTTAGGGTGGGCAATAATATATCTCACCTATACTGTTTTTGGCAGGACGCCAAAGTACAAATTTTGGTGCGAAAAATGGGATTTATCAAAAAGGTTTTTTCAGCTCTGCTGGATTAACGGTTTGACCAATTCTGAAACTTTCAGCCATAAATGTTAATTGTTACTAGTGCTAAATATTAAAAGTATTCCGGCTTTCGAGCGTTGCTTCCTTCTTCAGCTGTAACAGCTCAATGTTTGAAATTTGGCGAAAAGTTGCGAGGTGACCGTGCGCCGTTTTCGATCTAATAAAATTGACAGCTCCTAGCCGACCCCAGCTTTTTAGCAAATAATAGGCTCTAATAGGGGCAAACTGTCTGTAGGTTTCGAGGACTTTGGCTTTCTGGTTAGTGTGCTAGCAAACTTTTTGTTAAGAAGTAACCCTTGTTTTTAGGCCTGAAAAGCTAGCTAAGCGCATTAAAAATGGGGTCAAAAAATTCTTGTCTCCAAAGTGGTTATAGGGGTTATTTGACCTGCTGAATCCGAATATAAAATCCGTTTTTAGATATGACGCTTCCTTCGTTCAGTATGCGCTTACAACTGTCTTAGAGCTTTTTGGAGCGATAGCCATCCATACTTCGAGAAATCAATCTAGTATTTCTAAACACTGGAGCGAGGTTTAGTGATCTAGCTTACTGCATATTTTGGTACACTCACTGGTCTGTAATGCGCGAAGTTTCAGCCGATTCTGCCACAGTAATTTGGAGTAATTGGCTCACATCTTCGAAATGGCACCAAATAACCGCGACAATATCGATAATGTAATCTAGCACTCAGGGATTAACGAAATCACGTCATTTTTACATAAGTTAAGACAGATACTTGGAGTATTAATTGGAGCAAAGTTGGGTTCATTTGGTACACCACAGCTCATTAGACGTTAGTTAACCTCCACCAGTATAGACCTACAACACCCAATTTTTCGCACTTTTATTGTATCTCACAGAAAAGTATACATGGATCTCAGGATTATTTTACACGATATCAAAGCACTATATGTCAGTACTATTTCCGGAAAATTTTGGTACCGTAACTTGCTCAAAGCGATCAGGGCGAGGCGAAGTTTGTGTACATGACATGTCGAGATTTGGACCGACAACACCAACTTCTGATGGCTCCACAGGACGCTACGCTGCATGGAATTCTTTCAAACTTTAAACTATTTTACACTAAACCTAATACTATTATGTGCCAAAAGACTAGCTAGCTTTTCCAACATCGAACTTTTAGTGAAATTCGTAGCCCCCCCTGTAACTGTTACTTAAAGTTAATTCCCACTTTATAGCCGAATTTAAACTTTAATTTGATCTTAAGCTGCTCCACTAAAGATACGTAATTTAAGTTCCCACTTAGCTTAATCAGATTTGGTGCAAGCCACGGTATTCATCCAGCATGAAGCATCCAGCATCCAGCATTAGACTATGTATCTGGTTGTGAGCTAACAAAGCAGAATAATCAACAACAATACTCTACAACTTTCAAGTAATCAGTAAAAGTCTAATGTTTTCATGGAAACGTTAATTGTTTAGAACCGAAGAAGATTATTCAGCCATTTTTGGAGCTCGTCCGAAAGTTCTCAGAAGCCCTGTTGAACGCTAAATTTAAACGGAAGCAATTTATAATAAATGTCGTTATGCAGTAAACAGTATTACTGTGTTCAACCGCGTGATGTTTTTCAGTATCAACAAGCACTGCCAAAGTGAATCGACACTAACTTGAGAAAATGCATACAAACATAGATGAAAGTATACTGTTGTTGATTGCTGCTCCAACAGGAATAAAAATGACAACAGACGTTTTCATTTTAGCTTTTCTGTTGTATCACAAAACCCAGAATGCTTTTCAAACACATGGCAATGTGTACAATTACAATTTTGTATTTGACCACATCGAGGTCCTATCGGTCCTATAAAACTTAGGGCTAATATAGGGCTCTTTCTTATGTTAAGTTCATTTATTTAGTTCATTAGGTTAGCAGATATATAAGTGACGGGAATTGAAATGTTTTCTTAGTGTGTCAACTGTTTTACTGGTCAGCTCAACTGTCAACAAAGCAATGCTAACTACAAGCGGTAAACTGAGTAGACTCACTCTTATTGACATTCAGGGTAGAATAGTAAGAAATATGCATTACTTTGAAGCTAATTTGTAGTTTCAACAGAAATAGAAATTATTAAGGTCCATGAAGGAATATTGTCCCTTTTGAGAAATCTCTTGCGTAAAAACCGCTGATTTTTTGCACGTTTCCTGCATTTTCTACATCTGGTGCGTGATTTTGGGCGTGATTTTCTACATCTGGTGCGTGATTTTGGGCTAAAATCCGGTGCCTTCTAAAAGAAAATTATTGGTGCCACTGCTCATTTCCAGATGCACAGGTCTAACCCTGATTCATCTCTGGAAAGGGAAGCCAATTCAGAGCTGGAACTGATTAAAAATGGTCTCGCACCTCGACCTGCGGACCCTTCACTTTACCTATTTGACACATACTCGTGACCCGCGGGATATTATTTGACTCACGTAATTTGGTTTTGACTGACGATGGGCTAAGGCTGATTCTTGGGCAAGAATATCGGTGTTGTTTCTTAGGACGGCTTGCTGAGGCACTGGTTCAACATCTCCAGGTTAGTTCTTCAATTTCTGAATCTGTGACAAAATCAGTCGTCCTTAACTTTTCTGTGGGTTGAGGTGAAGTATCCGTTTCATTGAAGTAGACATCGCGGCAAATGAATATCTGCTTCTTTCTTGTATCATACAATCTATAACCTTTGCTTCTAGTGGAATACCCCACAAATCGACAAGGAACAGTCTTCGAATCAAACTTTGTTCGCTTCACTTTGGGTGCATGTGCATGGGCGTTGCAGCCAAAAACTTTCAAATACCCAACACTAGGTTTTATGCCGAAAAAAGCTTCAAACGGTGTCGTGTTCTCCAGAGCTCTAGTTGGGATCTATTCTTCAAATAAGCTGCTGTCGAGACAGCTCCGCCCCAGAAACAGTCCGGCATCTTTGTAGTCTTCAGCATGCTTCTAGCCGCTTCATGCATGCTTCTAGCTTCTGCTTCAACCATTGTTCTATTGAACTGTTCTGCAACACCGTTTTGTTGTGGTGTGTGAGGCACCGTTCGCTGATGAATGATACCTCTTTCCTTGCAGAATCTTTGGAATTCATTTGAAATTGTCCTTTCCGCTGTCACTGCGAAGAATCTTTATAGTTGTTCCAGTAAAGTTGGGAACTTTGGCTGCATACTCTTTAAACTTGTGAAAAACTTGACTCTTTGTCTCCATAAAGTAGACTTGAACTAGAGGACTACTCATCTATAAACGTTACAAAATACCTTGACCCACCAAATGACTGATTCTTCATAGATCAGTACTAATCTGCACATGTTTTTGCACAAACCTTTGCAGAAATCACGCCAGCTGTTAGATGTCAATCCCAAGCCGTTTCTCAAAACCTTGGCATCGCTTTGTGGAAGCTAGATAATTTTAGTCACTGTAATGCGAAAAATAGTCGATGCTAGAATTCGGAGTAGCCGAAAGATTTTTGAAATTTTAGTGCTAAATTTTAATTTTAAATTTTATGACACTCGAATAACCCATTTTTGACCCACTTTTCACCCGCTGGTCACACGCTTTGACACACACCCTACCTGACCAGTTTTTGGCACACATCCTTCCACCCGCGAGTACCTGTGACCGATTTATACTGACTTAAAAGATGTCTGAACTAAACACTATCCTTTAATCAGCATATCAGAACGGTGCTAATCAAAGTTATCATCCAAAACTCTCTCTATAGTGACAGAACGGAAACCACTTTAACAATCTTTTTTAAAGTTTAGTCACTACATCTCCCTTTCTGTTAAAAACGGGTCAATCCAGGTAGACTCTGCGTTCATAAGTTCTGGTTGTTGGACTCTATCTAGATGGAGGATTTCGTTGGCGCTGGGGATATCTTCTTGATCAACAGGCGGATCTTGATCCATTGCCATATCAGGGATATTAGGAGGATGATAGGCATCCGGAAGTCGAGGTGGATCTTAACAATCTTTTTTAAAGTTTAGTCACTACACCATTTCCAGCTCTTGGCCAGTCCGTCATAAGGCTTTACGCCAGGATAGAACACAAACTCCTGTTATCATCAAATTGCAGCGAAACTCATTTGCCGAGCACGCCGACCAATTAAGAATGAATCGATGGGTTTGCCAGAGCCCAGGGTACTTAGTTTCTGGATCGGAGAAAGCCTTGTGGCCATAAATTAACACAGGGTCGTGTTGGAGCTTGACCCTGAGGGGATTTGTACGCTTAGCATAACATATTTTACTAAAACAAATGTCAATAGCAATAAAGTTTGCAATTTTTTAAAAAAATTGTTACTTTGCTTGAAAAATTAAAACATTTGACTGCATGCTCAGACAGTTGATCTGGTGGAACTTGTCCCTTGAAAATTTTGAGAGGGCGTGTACCTTGAACCCAAATATTAGAGGAGCTTTAAACCCTTAGCATAAATTATCCCTATTTGTTGAAAGTAAATGTCAACAGAAATAAAAATTTTCATTTTTCATCCTTTATTCAATTTTTCAAAAATTTTGCAACATGTTAAAATGCCAAAATTGAGACATTTTAGTGAATTTTGTTTGGCAAAACACCGCAGACATTGAGAGACGATTTTTTTCTGATTTCAAGCATACATTAACAAGTAGTTCTGATGCAGAAATCCCTGTACCTTATCTCAAATTTCGGGGGAGGGTCAAGCAGAAACTTCCGAAAAAAAAAATATGTAAATTAATGAAAAGAGGAGAAAGGTGTACATTTTCAAGCAAAATAAGAGTTTTTCGCGATTTTTGGAAATTTTCGAAATTTAAAAAATTTGGGAGTTTTGGCTAAAATTTCCATTTTTTGTGACCTGCGTTCTGGCATAAAGTGCCTTGTCTTCGAAGACCACATCGTGGAACTACGATGTGTATCGATACGTTCGACTATTGTGTGTAACGATGCATAAAAAGTAGTAAAATTAATATGCCAAGCTTTGATATATGGCTGAATAACGATAGATCATGTAGGCTGGTAGTTGCCATGGGAACTAACCAAACCATTCTTCTGTTTCCCAGATGCTTGTAGCCTTGCTTTGTCTAACAAACAGCATATTCTGATGAAAGCATGTTTGAAAAATAACCTAATATCATGAGCGACCAACGATCTCAAAAGCTTTGCAGAGTTATAAGTGATGTTTTGGGTACAGAGATTTTGTCAAAGTCGGTATCCAATTTTGAGTGTGTTGGTGTATTTCTGGACGACTCCCACTGTGATGTTTTGCTGGCATGGAAGACGGACTCAGAGAAAATAAAAATATCCAATAAGGTGAGAAAGTGATCTGTTGCTCAAAGCAGCAACTAAAAATATTGCATAGATAGGATTTAATATGATTGTTTACATAATTAGTTAGTTTCATCGAGGTAACTGGCGGGCGGAGAGGGTACATCTGAACACTCTGTGTAAATTGGTGCTCAAGAAAAAGTAACTGTTAAGAAACTGCTTTCTTTTTCTTCATAGAATATGTACAAGAATCTTTTATTCTTCAAACAGTTCGCAAGGATGTCCACTTATGTTTGCAGATTGAAAGCATGGATACAAAAAGAGGTCTTAGTGCCGTCGTATTCCACAAACAGAAGCCGGGTTCAATATCAGAAGATAAAATGTGGAACCAAATCCTGATCGTTTCATTAGGAGATTCAACATTATCCTCTTTCTATCAAACTGTTCACAATGTTTTCACACCAGCTATATTGAAAAGTGGAAAAGGTGGCGAATCAGTTGATCCAAAGCTTCAAACCCTAATCTCAGAATTGGACGCTGGATTGAAGGCTACTTGCCAGCGACAGAATCGGTCACCAGGAAGCAGCAAACAATCTGACGAAGATTCTCTAGCAGGTGCTAAGCGTAAAGTTGCTAACGTTAGCAAGGAAAGCAAGGTTAGCAGGGTTAGCAGGGAAAGCTTGCAATGACAGCTAGTTTCTTCAGCACTGGCAGGAATAGTTTAGATTTAAATTCATAGAAATTTTATAATTAATCCGCTTTTAATTAATTAATTAGCATACAGTATGTGATCAGATGTAAAAATTTAAATGTAATATCAAATTAGACGTGTTGTCGCAAAGGAGTAAAGCAAACTTTTTTCTAAGCTCCTTAATAGAGCTAGGTGCCAAGGAGTAGGCGAAATTATACCAACGACGCAAAAATCTTTTTGCTATATTGCAAAAATGTTCTTCAAACTGGCTAGTTACCTAAGTCTAAAAAGCGGGTTGGCTAACAAATATTGAGCCTTGATTGCTGAGATAGTGGTTTCCTTTTGTGCAGTGCTTTTCTGGTAATTTTTTGAAACGCTATAACTTTCGCAATTTTGGGAGTTGGAAAGAGCTTTATACATCGTTTTAAAGCTTATTATTTGTACATTCACATAAGCTTACGAAACTTGGCAAAATTAGCAAAAAATTGCAGACATTTTCAGGCATGCTGACATCTAACAGGATGAATATAGACCAAAAACTTTTGAACACGATTTCTCAAAATTAAAGAATTGGCCAAAAGTTCTTTTTGTGCCACTATATGAAGAGCATATGGGCCGAGGGATATTTTCTTGGATTTAGCTCAGCAGGTCATAACGGTCGAGAAAATCGGACAAATGCACGGTAACACGAAATTTCGCAACTTCGCACTGCGTTTTCTTGCGACTCGATACGTTTACGCGCAAACCAAGAAAAACGTCTCTCTGCAGAAGTACGAATTTCGATTCTGCCAAAAATCTCCGGAATCCGTAGAGTGGTTTTTGAGAAATCCATGTTCGAAACAAAATAATTGCAGTTTTGCCAAAATGGTTTTTCGGCCAAATCTATGGCTTAAAGCAATAAAATCCGGCTAATGGGCATTCATAAAATGGGCATTTGGACACTGTATCGATTGAGTAATAAGCCAACCTTGTCATTAACATGTGGCAATAATTTTGAAAAAATTAATTTCCTCAAAAATAGCCATTTTTTGACCCTCAAACAGTTTTATGCTTATACTGACTTAACCACTGAAGATAGCTCAAAGGTTGTAAAAGCAAAAATGTTAATTTTCGTGTCCTCTTTCCAGCCATAACAGCCAATCCGGTCCCCGTGTCTAGTTCACCTACTGGGAGCCTAAGGCCAAAAACCAAAACTTTCTTATTTTTTGGCCTAAAAATTTGGGACTGGTCCCAGAATGTTAAGGAGCACGGAAATAGGTTATTTCGAAAGTTTTAGCCAGTTTCGTAAAGGATTAAAGCAAGTCAAAAATACCCGAAAGGAAACCAGCATCTTAAATCAATTCAAAAATTTTTTCTTGTTGAAATTTCAGGTATATTAGCTCCAATTGATGAATGCCAGCTTTGGCAATCCCTGTCTAGAACTGCCAGTGGAAGCAATCGTCAACGGGCCGAATATTTTTATAACACTTGCTTTCAAGTATTGGAAAAGTACTATGCAAACCCGGAGGCAATTGAAATGAAAGATTTCATGGAAACACTGGAAACAACTCAAGACATTTTAGATGAACTTTGGCGGCAGGATGAAGTGAATCCTCCATACCCTGAAACCAGAATGAAGCTTATGTTAGAATTAATAGGTTAGTTAACAGTAAATGCGATTACAATATTAACCTTGGTTGATTATTTAGTAAAGTAGTGGTAAGCTCTTATAGATGTGCATTTTAAGCAGTTTTATTCTAGTTCTAGTTCGAGTACTAACGCTGCTTTTAGATAACTGTGAACTAGGAGTAACATTGAGCTCTTAGCATTGAGTAACTATGCCATTTCCAACCACACTGTGAGAGTGTTTTCCCGTTAAAGTAGTGAATAAACGTTGCAAGTTTGGTTAAAACTTCAGTTTTTTGTGTGACATGTGGTATAAGTATAACATGTTTTATGTAATATTTTAGGAAATAGTATTACTCAATACATTAAAGCGAAGTTTGCCGAGCTTTCGGTCTGGTCAGATCCATTCATTACTGTTAGAGATAATCTTCGTCGCTGCGTTGAATTTTGTCAATACTGGGAGAAAACTACAGTGAATTTGACGAGTCAAATGTGGAAACACTTGCCCCATCATCAGTGGAAGTCGGATCCTTTCACTTCGGAATACTTAAAAGGGTTTCAGAGCAGACTTAATGATGTAAGAAGACTTACTCATGCACCAAAAGTTTTCACAAAGTATTAAACTCGAATCGAGGCGCTCAGTAGTCAATTTCATATTCTGATATAGCACGGCACAACCACTAGCAAATCCTTGCCACAAATGAAGAATTCCGTGGTTAACCTAATTTAACTGAATCTTTTTAAAAATTCAAAGCGGGAAATAATCAAAAATATTTTATCAGTTATTTTTAGACTATGCAGTTAGAATTCGAATAAAGAACCATTCCACCCAGTAATACTTAATTTAGTTTAAGCCTGCATTGCATATCAGAGATGATAACCAAGGCCAATTTTTGTATTTAGGTCTTAATGCTAAGAACCTTCAGAGAAAGGGCAATTCAGTTAGTAGGACAAGATGTCAGTGACGGAATGGATAAGGCCCTGGCAGTATTCGCGGGAACCAATCCTTTGAGCTATAACCCAGCCAAGCAAGCGGAATGGGACAGCAGAATGCGTCAGTTCGAACACAGTGTGGAGCCGGTTGCTCAAAAAGTTTTGCCCAAGCTAAGAATGGTTCTCAAATCAAATGAAACACACGGCAGATTAGTAAGTATTAGGCACATTAAGCTTGGAAGCAGAGTTTTGCAGTAAAAGTGCTTTTGGACCTCTTCTGTTTCTTGTAAATGTGAGGGATGTTGCTAAATGCATTCAACCAAGTCTTAGCAAAATATATGCAGATTTTTCTGAGCTAAATTTTTCTCACAAAAACGATGCTTATATTAACGTGAAACTTGTGTGTTAATAAAAACTCGCTTAATGCCCGATCTAAGCAGAACCAAACTGTGTAAAAAAAGGTTAATTTTACGACGTATGTTGCGGGTAAAATCGATTCTCAAATATTTGCCCTTATCAATAGGATCCTAAGGAATTGTTATCTTTATATGACAAACAGCAAGTTTACTCAAATGCCGAAATAGAACAGAATGATTTAAATATTAAATTAAATATTAAATATTAAATACTGTGCAGGCTCTCAAATGTTCCCACAAAAATTTTTGTGTAAGACTTTAGTGTAGCTGTTGCAAGTCTTGAAGTGTAAAATATTGACGTCATGAAGGGATCAAAGCTAAATGATTCATTTTAATGTGATCGATTAATTTGTTTGGAATAATGCTGTTTTATTTTGATTTTCACTTATTGTTTTCTAAGCACTGCACAAAAAGTATGAACCGTGCTTTAAGGTTTTAGGGCACATTTAGCTCGATAAAACTCAACTTGTTCAAAAGATTTTCAGGTAACGTTATGCTATTATAAATACACTTCGTTTTTTAGCTTCTCAGACAATTTCTGACTTTCAAAGAGTTGATTCAAATCCCCATGATGAAGAAAGAGATCATGCCAGAACGGTGAGAATGTATTCATCCAGACATTAGCATTTATCCATGTTTTCCCGTTGTGCAGATAAGCCTAGCCTTTTTATTACAACTTATCTGCGCTGTCTAAGATACTGTTGGACCGATCCAGCGATCGGTCCAACAGTATCCTCGGAGCAACTTAACTGCACATCTTTTCAATAAGTTTTCAGGTGTTTTATATCACTGTTTCATTATCAGATATTATTAATTGCAGACTGTACTTCTTGCGATTTACTTTCTAGCTCATTTGCCTTTAGAAATGTTTGTTTTTCAATATGTGTACTTGTTTCTATTAGTATCAAAATTTTACAATTTCGCTCACAGTATTTCCTTCAAAATTATAACCGAATGGTTATCAGAATTATTTATAACTAATTGGCACTGAAAGCTGAAGCTTCTGACAATGACACAATGTAAAAATAACATTATAACAACCGAAATCCATGTTCCAAAGCATTGTAGTTTTGTATGTATTTAGAGAAACATTGCTGAGCCAGCTTATTGCGTATGAAAAATCTTCAAGGGAAGAATTCCACAAAAGGACTAACAACAACGATTTTCCCTTAGCCAAGCATATGACAGAATTAGTCAGTGGCATTGTTTGGGTGAAGCAGAATGAAGCTAGTGTACGTGTATTTGATTGAATCGACAATTGGGGTGGCTGTTAATCATGTTTAC